>JAASGO010000146.1:0-43042 GCA_023334245.1 Globisporangium cederbergense | reverse complement strand
CACCACCACCACCACCACCCCCACCACCAAAGTAGCTAAACATCATGGGCATCAGCAAGAGCAACAGCGGCGCTGACCTCGTGATCGACACGAACAAGAACGTGAACTGGATGGACTCGCGCGGCTTCTGGACATTCTACGCGCTCCTGCTCGGCTCGCTCTACATGGCGACGCCCGTGCTCGTACCGTCACCGCACCAGTGGACCTTTGTGAATGTGCTGCACGGAATCGTACGTACTTATGTGTGCTGTATATAATTACATGGTGTTGTGTGCTGCTTGTGCTGGTGGCGTTGGACACAAGCGAGAACGTGGGCGTTCTCTCTTTTTATTGCGCCTCGTCGTTCATTCGTAATACTTGTGTGTCTCTCGGAGCGAATGTCGCAATGGGGGCTATCGTAATCTACGGTGCCTATGCTTATGGGCGAAGTGAGGGATGAGAGCGCTTGGGCTCATGCTGCCTGAAAGCTTGCTTTGGAAATGGAGATCGTGACCATGGTACTGACATTCGTTATGTCTTTGCGTACCTGCTACCGTGCGCACTCGTTTACCATCCGTAGGTGACTTTTGGCATCATGCACTGGATCAAGGGCTCACCAGACGACTCGAACTCGATGGGCGACTACCGTGAGCTCACTTTCTACGAACAGATTGACCAGGGCCACCCGTGGACTGGCACGAAGCGCTTCCTCATGATTGTGCCGACGGTGCTCTTCATGCTGGCGTCGATCACGACCGACTACGACACGGTCCACCTCTGCATCAACTTCCCGATCTGGGCGACGCTGATCCTCGCGAAGCTCCCGGAGCTCGACCGCGTACGCATCTTCGGCATCAACTCCACTGTCGGCATTGACGATGCCGTCAAGAAGGGCAAATACGAGTAAGTACGAGATCGACTGAGTGGGGTGCGCAAGCACAACACGAAGCACTATTAAGCGAATGTATTGAGAGAGCAGTAAACGGAGAAGAAGAGAAAAGGAATTGTGTGCGCGAAGAGGTAATTACCAATACAGCAAGCTCATTGTTCTTGTGTGTCTGTGTGCGTGTGGTTCGTTTTGTACCCCATGAAGGCTCATCCATGGTGAGCTGGAGAGGCTCCCGTTGCGACCGTGAACCATTGCCAGACGAGTCGGCGATGGGACAAAGGCGGAAGAAATGAAAAAATGCAGCCACTTGACCAGACGACTATGGATCGTTTTTTGAGCAACACGCCAAATGGCTCCAAGAATATGGTGCTCCTCACATACCCTCTCACGCTCTTTTCCACACCACGACCCAAAAAGAGCGGCACACGTAAGTTTGTCTGATATCTACGTGTGAACGTCCGCGGCCGATCGCCGTGCAGGGGCTCTACCATGAAAATGTACAGGATGTTCAGCGTCGCGTTGACGTCGCGATTCAGCGTCTTGCGCATTCATGTCGCTGGTAAAGCGGCGCACTCCGTGAATCGCCATGCCCATCCTCACCATACATGGGGACCACCCCTTGTCGTGACAGCAGCTGCACAGCTGGCTGGTGTAGTCCTCGTTGGCGTCGTACATCTCCACTCCGCGCTCCCTCAGTGACCGCGTGATGCGCTTGCAGTGCTGCGAGAAACGTAGGCCACGCACGCGTCGTCGCCCGTTCAGCGGCAGCTCGCCGTCGTTGTCCATCCACACGCAGTTGACCAGGACGATGCGCCTGGGATCAACGCCCACGACGCGCTCGCTGGCGAGACATGCCTATAGGAAAGTTACGGATCTTGCTTGGTCTTGAGCTGAAGAGAGATTTGGAGAGTGAAGGAAATTTTGGCTTGTTCACATCCACATTCTCTGCTGAGGACGCGTGTCGAGGATCCAACCCGCGACTGCTCCCAGGATCGGCCCGCCACACAAGATGTCCAACAACAACGTCCAGCTCGTGTGCGGTACTACACGTTTAACATTTACATAAACTAAATGGTTGCGATATTAGATTAAAACATGAAATCCAACACAAAGCAGGCTGGCAAACCAGTCTGAGCGTATCTTCTCTCTCTCTCTTCCTGCTGCTCTCTCTCATGCAGCGCATCTTCTTCTCCTCTCGTCCTTCTTCCTCTCTCGATCTCTTGGATCTTCAGCTCTAGTGATTGATTGACCACGCACCCTTCTTGGTTTCTGAACTCGTTCACCACCGCACGCGATCGTACTTCCTCGACCGCACTGCACTCCACAAGCTGTCACGAGCAAAGGAGCTCCGATGCCTTGATAGCATGTGCTGTCTGCTCTTAGCAGCACCCGCCCTTGGCTGCCTTCTGGTTCGTTGGCGGAGTGATCGGGAACGTTTCTCGCTCCGGCTGGTGTGGGTTCTTCGGGAGACGCTTGGCGATCGCAACAAAAAGATCCTTGACGTTCACCGCAGTTTTCGCCGACGTTTCCATGTGGAGGATGTCGTTGTCTTCGGCGTACTGGTGGGCTTCCTCAAATTCCACCTTGCGGCGCGCTTCCAAATCGGCCTTGTTGCCCGCAAGCGCGATCACAACGTTCGGGTCGCCGCGACGCTGCAGCTCCTTGACCCACGACTTCGCGCCCGTGAAGGAATCCTATCATGTCACAAGCGACAAAGAACACCCCAGATTTCTTAGCACGTCGGTCACCACAGTTCACATGTGGAAGGGAGAAAGATCACACCTTGTTTGTGACGTCGTACACGACGATCGCAGCGGCAGCGCCGCGGTAGTACATCGGCGCCAAGCTGCGGTATCGCTCTGTAGAAAATAAAAAAAATGAAAACCATGGTCAGTCAGTTGGCATCATATCGTAGAATCGTTCACCGTGTTCATCATGCACAGCCAGCACCAACCTTGTCCGGCGGTATCCCAGATCTCAAACTTCACCGTGAGGCCATCGTCCAGGCCAACCGTCTGGGTCAAGAACGCAGCTGCATTGAGAGAAGAAGTAGGGTTTATCCGTCAGTCAGTCTCAATCAACACCCTCAAAATGTCCATCCACATTTGCACTTCCCGTCGCGGCAGCAAAGAGCCACACCCTCAACCGCTCGTTGGCACACACACACACACACGTACCTCCGATCGTGGGCTCCTGGAACTCAAAGAACTCGTCACGCACAAACCGCACGACGAGACAGGACTTGCCGACGGCCGTGTCGCCAAGCAGCACGAGCTTGAAATGGCACGTCTTTCCCTGCGCCATCGTTCTTGTTGTTCAGGTAGGTAAGGCGGTCGACTGGGGGCAGTCGAAAGCGGGGGGTCTGGGACGAGAGGCGACTGTGTGCGTCTATGGAGGAACGAAGCGTCTACTGGAGTGAAGGCCGCGAGTAAGGCAAGCAGGCAGCACAGACACGGAACGGGACGAGGAGGAGGGAGATTGGTCGCGGCGCTTGTTCGCCGCCTTCTTTCTCTTCAAGAAGCTTTTCTGTTGTTGTTCTCCCACACAAAGCAAGCCAACAAGCAACACACGCGCACACAAAGGGAAAAGAGAAGAGGGAGCCTCCGCGCGGCTTTTTTCGACTCTTCGTGTTGATATTTGTATGCTGAAAGCCAATGCAAGCGCTTGGCTTTCCCCCATCGGCAAAGAGTGATTGTCAAAACGACACAATAAGAAGCGTGATGTCGTGCACGGTACAATTGGCGTACCGTAGCTCACAATAGACGACTCACTTGGCTCCACTATGCCACTCGTCTGTTTTCCGTCGGCTGTCGGAAAACAGACGAGTGGCATAGTGGAGCCAAGTGAGGCGTCTATTCGTGTTGCCCTAAACACTTCCTTACGACAACCTATCTCTGCAACATAACTTTATGCCGCTACCGTACCTTGTAGCTCGCCTTAAGTTCGAAAGATGTTGGAGCGGCTCAAAAGAGATGGTGGCGGAGTGTGTAAATCCAGGGGCCATTTGCGTTAACGCCACAACACATCCCAGCTTACCCACAACACAGGTTTGGCGCCATCCACTTCGTTCAAATGCGGCAACGCAGGACGACAATGAACGCACACTCATGGGCTCTGTCTGCGTGTGCGTGTCTCTTCTTTTTATATGTAAATGATGCCTGGTGTAGTGGCTTCGCGCATTAACGAACGATGGCGAAGCGCGCGCTCTTGGACGACGACACCGTAGCAGAAGTGAGCGGCGCAGACCAGCAAACGTTCACTTCGTCCAAGCGGCGGCAACTGGAAGATGCGAGTGGTGCCAGCGATGCGGGTGACGTCAGCAACAGCGTCGTAGCAGAAGTACATGGTGAAGGCGACGAACATGGCGCTGAAGCTGTTGCTGCAGATGACATGATGATGGCGGGAGACGCGATGGACACAAACGCTGATGCGGGCGACGACGGTGGTAATGGCGTTGAAGCTACGGCGGATACGTATGTGGACCAAGGAGAAGAGACGGACGAAGACGAAAGTGATGCGTTCCGAACCGACCTGGAGCTCAATGCCGTTTTCGCCGACCACCACCACCATGCGAATGCGGACGAGGGTGGCGATGTGCCAGCTGCAGGCGCAGAGCCCGAGTCAGAGGAGACGATCGAGCCGATGCAGGTGGACCATTCCAGTGTCAATGCTCCTGCTGACAACTATAATCCTGCTACGAATGCCGTGGAGACTAGCGATCTCGCATCAACACCGATGGTGATCGCGCCCATGTTTCCGCCCGTGCATCGCTCGTGGGAAGCGTTCGAGCAGAGTTTAAAGGAGTATGCGCATGCGACGTTCCAGCAATACGTGGTGCGCACGACGACGTCTGTGAAGCGCCGCAACCAGCGCATCACAGAGAACGCATCTTCGTCGACTTCATCTTCATTCCTCCCGGTTGGTGCTTCGTCCGTGGATCCAGTGCGAGGAGCTCAACAAGGCGGCGAAGGTGCCCAGAATGCTGATGCAACAGCTCAAGATGCGTCAGTGGATGAACAGCCAGAGCCAGCTGATGAGGATACTTCCAGTACCAATGCTTTAGTATCAGCGGATTCAGGAAATCAAGCAGCGCCACCATTATCCGAAGAAACAGTGACGCAGCAGCAGCAGCTGATCCCCGAGACCTACCGGTGGTACTCAAAGACGCTCATGTGCACGCACGGCTGGAAGGACCGCAACCGCGGAAGCGGCAAGCGCTCACTCTCGGTGGTGCGCTCGACGAGCTGCCCTGCGAAGATGTGCGTGACGCTGCAGCACCGCGGGAAGGGCGACGACGGCTGGCAGGTGGTACTCACGCGTCACGTGCGCACGCACAACCACCAACTCTCAAAGGAGCTCTATCTCTACTACATGGAGAACCGCCGCATCTACGACCCAGATCTGTTGCAGGTGTCTGGCTCGCCATCAATGAGCCTGTCTCCAGCTCCTGCGCAACAACAACAGCCACAGCCACAGCGCAGCAAAGGTGGATTGTCCCACTTGCTGGCGAGCACAGAGGACCAGCAGCGACAGCCGCTTCAGTTCACGGGGAATACCAGGGACGTCGTTGCGCCGAATGGTTTTCAGGCGCCAAGAGCGCTCGTGAAATCGCACGAATCGTGGGAATTGTTTCACAACTACGTCGCTGAGTACTCGACGCTTTCGAACCAGTCGTTCCGGTCGCGTTCGACCGTATCGGTTGTGGCGAAGAACCTGAAAACAAAAACTCTGGGGTTCAAAGCTGGACGGAGCGCTGAGGAAATCGCCGCACAACTCATCCCCGAGTCAGAGCGCTGGTATTCGAAGATGCTGATTTGCAACCACGGCTGGAAGCGCAAGTCGCGCAGTAAGGCACAGAAGAATATTAGTGCTACCACGAATCACCAGGACGACGAGCTGAGCCTGGAGAACTCCTGTCCGGTGATGCTCATGGCCCGACTGCAGCGGGACGTGAATGACTCATGGCGCGTCGTCATCAACCGACAGATATTGGATCACAATCATTCCCCTTTGAGGCTTGTTGTGGGTGGTGGCTCGAGTGCAGCGCCACCAGCTGGCCAGATACCTGCCTCATCGTCTACGTCGGCGGTGGATCAACAGCAGCAGCAACAGGAGTCGAACTCACAGCAGTCCACGCTGCACTACCTTGGAGGTAATTTGGCAACTGGAAGTCTATCAGAGAGCCAACAAGATCATCTCGCCAACGGCGAAGCGCGTGAACAACCTCCTGGCTTTTCGCAGCAGCAGCTCGAAAAAGGCGAGATCGTTGTGCGAGTCCCCAAACTAGAGGCAGTGCATGTTTCGTGGGAAGCCTTCCACGCGCGGCTGCAGGAGTACTCGGACGCGTCGTTTCAGTTGTACCGAACGCGCACGACGAGCTCTGTGCAGGGCCGCAATCAGAAGATCCCCGACGTGAAGCGCTTGTCCAGTTTTGACGATTTGGCTCTTGGTGAAGCAGGCAGCACCATCTCCCAGGCGCCAACTGACACGCGAACGATCCCAGATGAGTGGAAGTGGTACTCGAAGACACTGACCTGTACGCACGGCTGGAAGGAGCGCCGTCGAGGTACTGGGAAGCGAACCGTCCAGGTGTTTCGCTCCACCGCGTGCCCCGTGAAGATCTGTGCGACGGTGCAATTCGTTGAGAATGCTCACTCCGAAGATGGTGATGGATCAGCTGCTGGGAATGATACAAACCGTGGTGGAGGAAGCTGGCGTGTAGTCGTGACAAAACACGTCGTCGACCACAACCACAATCTATCCAAGGAGCTGCACCAGCACTACTGCGAGAACCGCCGCATCTACGACCCCGATCTGCTCACGATCGATGAGTCGAACGCGTCTGTCGTCACGAAGCCAAGGAAGATTCTTCACCAGCACCACCAGCACAACAACTTCCTGCTTGGTAATCCGGATGAGCAGCAGGCGTTCCAGCAGCAACACAACGGTGCTGCTGCTGCGATAGAGGTCACCTCTACTGGAGCAACTGGGATGCATCATCCGTTTGGTCTTCTAGGCGACGCGTCTCTGCATTCAGTAGGGCACATTTCGTCCAACTCTGGAGGACACGATTTCCACTCTGGAACAGGTGACGATGGCTCGCTCGTCACCCATTCAAGTGCACCGTCTACTAGCGGACTTTCGGCGTCGCTGAGTTCGTTCAGCGGTGCATTCCCGTCGCTCGCAGGATCCCACGCGCTCTTCCGGACTGCCAGTCATCTGCAGCAAAACCCGCCGTTCCTGCTTCATGCGCACCAGTACTTTGCAGTCGACCAGTCGATGAACTTGGGATTCGCTGCCTCGCAGTTTCACATGCCAACGATTGGGAATCCAGGGATTCGGGAGAGCTCAAACGCTCCTTCCTTTGCTGCAGGGAATAGCAGTAGTAGCAGCTTTTTGGCAGCACCCTGTCGCGTACATGGCGGAGGTGCGGGTTTCCAGATAGCTCAGCGACTGAGCGATGGCAACCAGCAGTGTACGTGCTTCCGTGGGGCCAACGCGATCGTTACGAAGCCTCCGAGTGCTCAACCTCTACAGAGAACGACTGTGCCTTCATCAGTTCCAGTTCACTCTGCAGCCAAACAGAAGCGAGGCACCGACCAGCGGGTCCTTCAAGGCGACGACCATCACCAGCAGCACCAGCATGACGACTTCGACAACGATGGCGGCGAAGATGAAGACGAAAGCTCTCCTCCTGGTGGCGCAACTGCAGTTTGGGTCCCAACAATGGATCTCGAGATCTTGACGCTTACATCAGTTTCCGGTATGACGTTCTACCGTGCACCGAAGATCAAGCGCCTCCACGCCACATGGGACGAATTCCAGGAGCACCTGGAGGCGTACTCTGTGGCGACCTACCAGCTCTTCCGCGTGCGCACGACGTCGTCCGTGAGCTCTCGCAACACGCGAATTGCCCAACAGGCTGTGGACCGAGACGCACCTACCCTTGTTGGAGCTTCAGAGGGTGCTGCTGCTGACCTCCCTGCACCATCACCCCTCCTGGTGCCAGAGTCGTATCAGTGGTACTCTAAGACCTTCGTTTGCACGCACGGATGGAAGAGTCGGAGCCGGGGCAAAGGCCAGCGAAAGAGCCACAATCTCCGATCAACTGCGTGTCCAGCGAAGCTCTGTGTGACGCTGCAGCGCGTGCTCCACGAGACGAACAGGTGGCATGTAGTCGTGACGCGGCAAGGTACGGACCACAACCACGAGATCTCCGTGGCGGCCTACCAGCAGTACTCGGAGGTGCGCCGCATTCGAGACGCGTCGCTGCTCGAGCAGGCGGAAGAGCTCTGGAAGAAGGGCATGACACGCCGCAAGGTCTTCGAATTCCTCAAGGAGCAGGCGCCCAACATCCTCATGAAGGACGTCCACAACCTCGTGCAGCGCTGGCAGACGCGCTACGACAAGGCCAACAACGACGCTGGTGCTTCCGAGTCTGCAGGTGCACATGAAAACACAAGTATGGCTGTGGAAGCTGAAGTCGTAGCTCAACCAGCAGCAGCACCCGCAACTGAAGCGAGTCAAAAAGACACAAGTATGCAGCAGCACGAGCTCCAGGGTATTTGAGCATGATCAGCAAGGACAAACACTGTCGAGGGTACGCAGAACCAATTTCTACATCTTTTTGGTTTGGACAAACTACACGTTGTATTGACTGGACCACAGCTCCTGTTCTCTCGCTCTCTCTCTCTCTCTCTCGAGCGTAAGACTACACTCGACATGACACACGACACCACACACAAGCAAACGAATGGCAACACCCCAGCAGCTACGCACGACGGCTGGAGATTCTCCCCCATAGGTCAATGCCTTCTACCAGATCGCGACGCCCTGGCGCTTCATGGCCATCGAGTTCTCCAACATCTGCGCCTCGGTCTCCCTTGCCTGGCGCACAAGCTGCTCCATCTGGCTCTTGTAGTACTCCACGTCTCGCGGCGGTGCTGCTGCTACGTGTGGCGACATCTGCTGACGCGGCGGCGGACGGGAGCTGAACCGCGGGCGGATCTGGATCGCTTGCGCATTGCCGTACGGGGGATCCGTGTGGAAAAATTCGTCGTCGTCGTCATTGAAGCCATGACGTGCGTCCATGTCGATATGGAACACGGGCTCCGAAAGCCGAATGGCCTGGTTGTCGCTCTTGGTGTCCACGAGCGGGTTCTTGAGGAAACTCTGAAGCTCCAGATCGGTCTTGCGGTCCTCAATGGCTGTGAGCGCCACGGCCGCGAATGCCTCCATGGTCGGCAGTACTTCATTCATGCTGCTGCCCTGGTACACGTTTGAGTCGAAGACCGCGAAGGCGCCGACCACCTGGTTGTTGCAGTCCACGAGCGGGATGCCGGCGTAGAAGCGCACCTGCTGCGGGCCGATGACGATGGGCAGCTTCTTGAAGTCAAACATGTTACAGCTCGCGAGCGCGTCGCGCGTGATGAGCTTGTCTTTCAGCTCGAGGATCGGTGCGCAGCACATGAGGTTCGCGGCCACTTTCGCGAGCTTCTTGCCGCCACAGGCCTTGAGGAAGTGCACCGCCGGGTAGTTCTCGTAGCCGCCGCCAGTGGCTCCTGGTGTCGATGGTGAAGAAAACATTTTGGGTGATGAAGAGGCGCTGGGTGATGCCAGGCGAGCGAGAGACGCTGCTGTCAATGGAGCAAACGATGACGAAGATTGCTGCTGCTGCGGGATGCCCGTGAAGAGACTCAACGCCGCGTAGTTGCAGTCGAGCGCCTTGGAGACCTGCTCGCAGAGTGTGAGCAGGATGTCCTCATACCGCTCGACGTTCGCGAGCTTGCGCGGCAGGGGCTTGCTGCTGAACTCGTGCTGCTGATTGTTGTTGCCTGCTGTCGTCTTGTCCATCACTTCCTGGCCGGGGACGACAAGCTTCCCAGATTTCACCACGCGTGCCGGGTGCACGATGGCAACATTACCAGCCAGTAGACTCGTCTTCGGGTGAACCGCACTGGGATACGCAGCGTACTTCTCCTCGTCGTCCTCGCCGATCTCGTCGAGCTCACGGTCGCTCTCTGGATCCGCGGTGCGTCGCTTTGGAGGAACTTCATTGGTGGGCGTCGCCCCTTTGTTTCGGAACGAGAACGCAGCGAAGCGATCCCTCGTACTCGCGATCTTGGAACACGACTTGGCCTGCTGGTTCGACTGATTCGACTGCTGGAGCTGCTGATGTGTCGCGCTCCAGTCTTGCGGTGCCACCGCTCGCTGCCGTCCCGTCGGTGTCATGGCCTTGGCAGACGCAGCACCGGCAGAGAGCCCACCGCCAGTATTCGTAAAGCCCGGTGTTCGCTGGCCCGTGCGCGAGGCGTACAAAGCGGCCGACTGTGGGGACAAGACCACGCGCGGTTTGCCACCACCACCGCCAGTGTTCCACTTGTACGGGCGGTCGACAATGTCGGCCTTTGAACAGCTGAACGCTTGCTCGGGGAGCTCACGGCGGTGCTTCCCATCGACGACCGTCGTGAAGCGGCGTCCGATCTGCGGTTCCTGGTCGTGGTCGTGCACGACCGTCTTGCTCGTGTCCACGTTGAGCGTCGTGCTGCGCTTGCGCGTGAGCTTCTTGCTCGCAAACGTCACCCCTCGTTTCGCTTCTTCTGCGACGACTGTGTCCCCATCGCCAACATCAAAAGCCTCGAGCTCCTCTGGGAGTTGCTTGCCGATGGCCAGCGCCGCGGCGGCTGCGGCCGAGGACGCCTTGAGCTCGTTGAGATCGCAGAGCTTGCAGATGCGTAGGATCGTCGGGCCGATGGTCGGCAGGTCCGCGTCCTTGTACACGGAGCAGTCCCGGCAGATGACGTCGCCGCAGAGGCGGCAGTGGTGGCGCCGGCGTGTGAGCTGGTGGAAGCGCCGATAGCAGCAGACGCACTCGGCACGCTCCGTGTTGCGCACCCAGCGCGTGTTGCGCAGCATCTCGAGGCGCAGGCTCATCGTGTAGGCGTCCACGGCGTTCTTAATACGGCCGACGCCGCGCGCCATGTGCTGCAGCACGCGCTGGATCGCCCGGAACTGCCGTTCGCTGCTGCTCGCGGCGCTGAACGGGTTGCCGCTGCCAGCTACCGCCAGTTGCTGGTTGCTGTTGTGGAACAGTCGGTCCTGCGCGACCGACATGTAGAAGACGACGTCGGTCACGTCCGCATTGTCGGTCGGATAGAAGAGGAAGCCACCGAGGGGCACGAAGCACCGCGTGAGCCGGTGCGAGTCGAGCAGCTCCGGACAGGACTTGATCTCCACGGAGCTCAGGATTTTGTACGCGCTCGGGAACTCACGGCGGTCGTGGAGCCCGTCACGTGGAGCTCGGCTTGGACTACTGGAACCCTGATTGTTATTGTTGTTGGCTCGGAAGGTGAAGAGCGGCTTGCCGTCCCGCGGTCGTGGCGGCGCGGCGTCGTCCACGGACGTGACCTTGGAATACTCGAGCAAACACAGGTCGCAGTCCGAGACCATGGGGTTGTTGCACCGGCAGACCATCCAGCGTACAGCCAGCGACTCGCGTGGGCCACAGCAGGACGGGATCTGGGGAATAGCCATAGTCGATGGCCTTGGAGTGACGGTCGTGGTCGTGGACGTAGACGCGCTTGGGCTCTGGCTGTGGTAGAGTACGGACGTGTCGGCGACCAAGCTCTCGTAGATGATCTTGGTGAACGACCGGTAGGCCGTTACGGCCGAGCAGTCGAGCGTCTTGAGCACCACGTCCAGCGGTGCATTCACTCTCACGGCGCTGCGCACGGCATACGTCACCACGGGCGAGTGGAACGCGTCGGCGTCCGCGAAAGTGTCATGGCCACGAGTAGTCGTCGTAAACGTGTCTGTGGCTCTTGGTGTCGTGCTAGCCCCATTATTGCTGCGTGTCTTCTTCTTGCTGCGACTGCTGTTGCTGCTGCTGGTCGAACCATCCAAGCCGCCTTTCTCCCACACAAGCACGTCGCTCTTCTTCTTGGGCTTGAGGCGCCTCCACCTGGTGCCAGCGTCACCTTCATCTCCATTATCAGTGACTCCAGTCCCTGCTGCGGTCGCCTTGCTGCCATTGGCGCACTCGACCACGAGCTGCGGTAGCTGGCTGCGCGCGAGCTCGAGGTACGCTGTCTGCTCGTCTCGCGCCATGGCGAAGGACGCCACGAAGCTGCCCTGCGAGCCAGAGTTCGGATTGCTAGCGCTTGCATGTGCGGCTCCAAGGATCGAGAAGCTCGAGCGCCGCGAGGAGCTGGGCGTGCGCGCTGCTACGGGCGTCGTGGCCATCGCCATCACGCGCTCGCGGTCGTCCTCGTCGCGCTGGTTGCTGCCAAAGTCGCGCATCCTGAGCTGACTCTGCTATATACTGTAGCTCCTGACAGGGGAGGCGCAATTGCGAAAATGGCAGCGTTGTAGCTGCTGCCTGATGCTGCTGTCTCTCTCTTTCTCTCCTCTGCCTGTGGTGAGGAGCGTTCTTAGGCTGAAGACAGGCCGGTGCTGTTGCTGATGGATAGCTGGATAGCTGGGTGAAGAATGGATCAATGGACGCAAGTCGCTCTCTCTTTGCGCTACTAAGGGAGGCTCTGCGTCCGGAAACTATCAACGAAACCGCTCGCTTGGGGGCATGAAAAGTCGCCGGTTCTTCGACCCGAGAGGAGCGAAGAAGCAACCACTCCCAGTCGCGTTGGCAACAAGCCCAAGCAAAGCCAACTCCCCCACACCCAGCTTCCCAGCTCTTCGTTGTGCTCATAAACGACGTTTCTTTCCATGGAAAACAGCCGTCTCCGAGCTTTTCATGGATTTCACCCACCCACCCGAGCTTTGAGGCATAGCCGCGCATTTGCATTTCGAGCTTTTCGAAGCCATGGCCTTCGTCTGCAAAGCTGGCGGGCGGTAATCAATACGCAAGTCCCACACGCCAAGTGCGGACTGACTGTCTTTACGTTCGAGGCTCGCTCCAAGGGTGGATGGATGAAGTGGTGCATCGGGTGGTCGAATGAACAAAACTAGCTAGCTATCTGCCTGCCTGCCTGCCTGTGCAAAGAGCGACTCAGTTAGGCTGTCGAGTGGTGAGTTCGCTCGCTTCCTTCGACAAAGAACTTTCTCGCAGCTACCGGATAGTGATCGATCGATCGCGCGGAAGCCTCAAGGATCAAACGCACTGTCTTGAAGTGGCTTCTTCGCTCCAGAGGTGACGGACGGATGCAGCGCAGTACATGGCCGAGCTTAGCTCAGGTCTCTATCCCGCCTTCTTTTCATTTCACCACCGCATTTGTTTCATTCCTGCCTTCAGATGTGGGAGACCTCTTGGACCAATCTACTATCTTGGCGGAGGTCTGACAATCAATCATGAGGAGACTCAAGTAGCAACAGCAACCACGGACTCTCAAATACAAGAGTTCCCTTCATTTGTTGTTCTATCATCTCGCATTCTCCTCTCCTGCGCTTCTAGCGCCTCAGAGTAAGCAATGCGCACACATTACCATTCGTTCTCTAAAACATCTCCATCCAGCGATTCGCTCGCTCCATCGCTCCCTCTCCTGCCACTCTTCTTCTTCTTGGCCGTGGTGGCGGGCGACGGAGGGCCGGTCGCTCGTTCATCTAAGCTCCATCTAAAAAAATATATCAAAGGTCTTTGTCCGCGCTCTTGAAAAGCCTGAGGATGCAAGCGTGCGCTTCGTTCGCGTCCGACATCCCTCAAATCCCCTCACGCTCCCGGGTTTCAGGCTGGTGCATTGTTCCCGCTCGTTCATACTTGGGCTGGTTTCGCGTGTCCAACCAATTTGCTGCGAAATGGCTCGCTACCAGTTCCACATCTTCTAGCCGGGCGTCATTGCCATTCAACAGCCTAGTTGGCGTCGTAGTCGACCAGCACTTTCTTGCCGCCACCCGGCACCACCTGCTGGAGCCATATTCTCGTCTTATAAATCGCAAACAGGTCGCGGACGAGCTCACGAAAGTCAATGCGGCTGTTGGCAACAAACAACGCGAATAAACAACAACTGTCAGCACACATGTCAACAGAGCAGCAGCAAGTCAACACAGGTCTGCACAACGCACCGGTCGGCCTCGAAGAAGAACGTGAGCTTGTGGCGGTCAAACTGGTACTCGGCGTCGATCACGTTCATCGGCAGCAGGCGCTGGCGCACTTTGCTCTTGCACACCTCAAAGACCTCGTGCTCCTCCTTGCGCTGCTCGGCGAGCATGTCGCGCTCGCGCTGGTTCGCCACCGCGATGATCTTCTTCACGGGCGCGTCGTGGCGCTTCGCTCGACTGAGTCCGCCGTCATCGTTTGGACTGGTCGCTGGCTCACTGTTGTTGCTGCCGTTGCCGCTGTGCAGCTTGGCCAAATCCGTCGAGCGCTGCACGATGCGTCCAATGTCCTCGCCACGATCGGCCTCGACCTTCACGTAGTCCCCTGGTGTGAACAACGCATTGCCGGCAAAGATCTCCTGACGTCCGCGCTTGAACTCCACTTCGTAGTAGGCTTCGGGTGGTGGGGATGGAAAATGGTGGCCCGAGTTGCTGCTGTGGTGATGGCTGTGGCTGTGGTGGCTGTTTCCGCCTCGCGAATCCGGCGGGAGCGGCGGCGAGGGTCCATTGACGTCCATGGGGCCGCGCGGCCAGTCGTAGCCCATGCCAGCAGAGTTCGTGCGCGTCATCGACGGGTACTCAAGTGGTGGACCCGCGGCAAAGAGCTGCGAGCCCTCCATCGACTGGCTTCGGAACGGACGCGTCGCGGGAAAGTTCGGGTTCTCCATGCTGTACGAGCGAACGCCGCGGCCATTGCCATTGCCAGTACCACTGCCACCACCATTGTTGCTGTTGCTGTGACGCGCCTGGTTCTCCTGCTCGTTGTACATGTCGGCTGGGTACGGCGGCACGGCCGCAAACGTGTCAGACGAGTACCGACGGTACTGCGGAGGCCCGTACTGGTGCTGCTGCGGAGTATGGTACTGCTGGTGCATGGGCGAGTCCGACGGAATGCTCACGCGCGGCGGGCGCACACCTCCGGACGGCGGTGGACTCGATACGGGCGGTGGCGATCCCGACGGATGGTACGCGCGCATGTTGCCGTGGTAGTCGTGCAGCGTCGGCTGGCGTTGCTGCTGCTGGTGGTGCGACGGCGGTGGTGCGTACTGCTGCGGCTGCTTCATACTGTTGCTAATACTGCTGCTGTTGTTATTGTACCCGTGGCCAGGCGGCGGATGCGAAAACGCTGATGAGCCGTAGACCGACGAGTACGAGAACGACTTGGCGCGCAGACGCTGCAGCGGTTCGTGGGGCGGCGGCGGCAGCGGCGGGTTCACGTTCGTCGGACTACGGCTGCTGCGGCTGCTGCTACTGCTGCTGCTGATGTACGTGAAGTCCACAGACGAGGCTCGCATGTCCTTCGTGAACCGTGAGCGCGGCTCGTTGTTGTCGCTCAGCTGGTTACCCAAGTCCCCACTCTCCGAAGAGAGCAGACCGCTGCTGCCAAACATGGTGCTCATGTCGCCATGCAGCGCCCCAAAGCGCGGCGACGTCTTGAGAAACTCCTCGTCCTGCAACTGCCACGTCTGTGAGTCCTTGCGGTTGCCTAGCACGGGCGACTTGGCGTGGTGCGCCATGGAGTTCACAAAGCTGTTGTCGATACTCAGGCTGCGCGGGTGCGCGGGGAGCGAAGAGAGCACGGGCAACGACGACTCGGCGAACGATAACGGGTCCACGTCGATGAGGCTCGGGCGCATCGACATGGCCGGCGCCGAGCCCTTACGCATCATCATGCGGAACGCCTGCGGCGGCAGCGGCTCGTCAGTGTGGAAGTCTGGGAGACTGTTGGTTGCCGGGTCCTGCGGCTCTTCGTCCGACGACGACGACTCGTAAAGCGACGAGTCTGACGACGAGAGGCACGACGTCACGACGTCGCGGAAGCTCGACGCGTGGTGGAGTTTCTTCGTATGCTCGCTGCTGCCCGGGTGCGCGAACGCGGACATCTCGAACACGGGAAGGTGCTCCGTCTGGTTGTTGTTCGCCAATGCGCCTGAGTTGTTGTTGCCGTTCTGCGGCGTCACGCGACGCCCCAGCGGTCGCCACGCCGCGCCAGAGGGCGACGACTCGGTCGACGACGTCAGCGCTTCCGAGATCGAGTCACTACGCGTCTTGCCGCCAATACCACCGAGCAGCATGAAGTCTTCGCCCTGCTGTGGTACACGCGGCTCGAGCCCAAAAGTGTCGATCTTTATATCGCTCATCGTTCTGTTGCTGGTCGCGGTTGGGCTGCTCTTGCGCACTTGTTGAGCACTGCTGCTGAGGCCGCGCGGACTCGTGGCCACGGCCACGGCCGCGTCCATCACGTCCTGCTGGTGCTGCGCGAATAGCTCCTCGCTCTCGTGAGCGGCGTGTTGTTCGTTGGCCGCCGCACCGTCGTCCGCGTCGCCCGTGGCCAGTGCCGCCATGCTCGTGGAGAGGAACTGCGACCAGTCCTCGTGGTTCGAGCCGTTTGTGCTATTGTTGTTGTGCCCGAGGTAGTCGAGCGACATGTGACGCGCGCGCTGCATCTTGCTGTCTTCTCTGGCCTTGCGCGCGCTTGTTTTGGGCTTTTGTACCTGCACTTGCGTGGGATTGTGCTCTTGTGGATCCGCCCACAGCGAAGAGCGACAAATCCGCCCGCTGGGGTTTCTCTCACGCGGACTCGCGTCTGCTGTGCCGACCAAGCAGGGGGAGAGGGGGAGACGACGACGCGCGCTCGCTCGCTTGCTCAGGCTTGACCGCTTGCTTGCTCGTGTGGCTCGTCGGGCGCTTGCTTGCTTGTCTGTCGGCTTGTTGCGCAAGTTGCGTGTGCTTGTTTGTTCGCCTTTGGGTTTTCTTTCTCTTCTCCCTCGAACGCAAGAAAAGCTGCAGTCAGTCAGCTGGGAAGATGCGCTCCCGCGCTGCAAGTTTCACGTAATTTACACACATGCAGCTCGTTTTTTCGAAGGTTGCAGGTAATTTGGCCGAGGTGCAGGATAGAGAGACATTACCAAACGGTGCGAGTGACTGCTGGAGTGTGGCTACGGCACACTTACGCCACTGTCTGAAGCATCCATTTCGGTGCTTCAGCAAAAACAACCTCGTCAAATCATCGACGCCATCCATATCTAAGTAACCTTGTATAGCTGTGGTGCTTCTGGTACAAAAGATCGGATGAAGTGATTGCTTCACATGTGTCTCAACGACTACTCGCCTGATTCTCCAGGCCTCGTAGATTTACAGCAACCCGCTTACGTCAGGGTGGCTCTATCCAGTTGCTTTTTATTTGCGTAAATTTCTTTGTTTCCCGAAAACGTGGAAGCATTATTTTTAGTTTGGGAGGAGAGCACTTTGACTCTGTCGTCACACTTTGGGCGGACGCTGCTGCTGAAGTTCAACAGACAGACAGACGCGCGCTTATCGCCGATCTCGCTGTTCAGCCCACCACCACACTGGCAACGTGTGTGTAAATGTAAATGCCATAGACAGAACCTACTGCTGGTCGGTGACACGCTGCTGATGCTGCTGCTGCAGTTGGGAATCAGCTTTTTGCTGCGACATAGGAGCGTACCGAAGAATGATCCTCGTGCAGTTGTGCCCTCCTCGACCGTGTGTTCCTCCCTCCCTTACTTTAACCAAGTGAATCCCAGCACTTGACCACGCGTACATAGCACGAATTGCTGTAACATTGGGATCGCTTTTGCCGCAACCTCAGGAAAAAAGCAGCTGCGTGTCGCATGCGGATGCATTTTTTACAGCCTCTGATTGGTCAAATGCTGAAGCCGGAATCAGTTCTATCGTAGTTTTCCTGCTGCCTACCACATTCTGGTAAGGTATGTATGCGTTATTGCAGGTAAAGAGGGAAAGAGGCGGAAGGAGCCGATGTTGAAGTTTGGGCGCAATTTGGCCAACGCAGCGGAATGCGCCACCGGCGATGATGGAAGGAGATGGCGTTGGACGCACGCGTGCTTTGCTCAAACACCGCACGCGAAGCGACGAGAATACGAGCAGGTTGGACAGCGACGATGCGCCTGCCTGAGTGTCATCTGCTGCTGACGCTTTGCCGGATAAGCAAGGATCGTGCAAGGTGTGTGGATGCGGTGTTGTTGGGCGATGGGTCTGCCTGCTGATCTTGTTCACAGTTGTTGTCGCACGCGCGTAATCTGCTGCTACTCCCTCGTTCGCGTAGGCTGTGGAGACGTGTTGTGACGTGTGTGCGGTATTATTGTAGAGCCTCTGCGTGTCGTCACGTGTGTGTGTAAATGTAAGTGTCGATAGCCGCTGTCGTTGTCGTTGTCAACACTTCGAGACTGACTGATGGATTGGCCCCTCAGTCGTCACTGCTTCCGTGCCAGGTCCTATCCAAGCACAGTGCGCTACTCCCTTCTGTCAAACCCACTTGCACCACGTACGTTTATTTCATTCGCGTAGACACCATGTACGTGGGCGAAAGCGAAGTGTCGAGTCCCGACGACGAAAGAGATCTTGTTGGCTTCTTTCTTTGTGTGAGAGGGCCGATGGTCCCACGCTGAATATGACAGCTGATACAAACAGTGGATGGTATGGCGTGGCGTGACACCTCGTATAGCATGCGCCTGATGCTCGTCGCTGGACGCCGCACTCACCATACTCTCGGCTCACAGGTTCCTGCCTCCTGACTCATTTCCCGCAAATAATGCAATGCAGTAAGTTTGATCAGCCAAGCTACAAGATGCAAGATTCCGCTCTTCGCATACTACATACAAACTGTAAGTCGAACCCCCTCTTTTGACACACTGTTGAACCCTTCTTCGCTCGCTGGTCTGGATAGATCGATCGGGGCGGAACGCTTGATGATACGTTTAGAGGGCGACTCTTGGGGGTGGCTTGCTTTCTCGTTTCCTTCTATTTTCCGACCAGCACAAGCAAGCCCCAAGAGCGCGCCTGCTGTCCGTCCACGCAGGCGAGAGAGAAAGAGAGAAAGAAAGAAGCCATTCTCGCTCTCTGTGTGTGTGCGTGAGCGAGCAAGTCGGCTGAGCAGAATTGCTCCTGTGAACAAGAGGTGCGTGCGCATGTGTGACGTTGGCTGGTGTGATACAGGCTCGTTCATGTCAAGTGACGCCGCGGCCATGTGGCTGTATGAATGAATGGATGCCGGCGTGAAGGCAATAGACTAACTGGGCTTGGGTTGGGTGTGCTATTGATAGAGACGGCGCGAACCGGCGGCGAACGCTACGGAAATAGCACCAGCATCAGGTTTCGCACCTTAGCTCGCTCGCTGTTACGAGGAGCGAAACGCACCGCGTGCCTGTCGGGCCTTGCGATAAGTATTTCCATAACACGCAGAGCGGATTGCATCGGTGCGGCCACCCAGAGGCAGCCGTCGACGGCGGGAGTTTTCTATTTGTGCGTAGCAGCAGGTTGCGCACGAGTGCAGGTCTATTTGCAACGTGAGAAGGAAGAGTGAGTGAGCGAGTGAGCTATCAGGACCCCGGACGCTTCGTCGCCTTGTTGTGAGAGAGCACGAAGCGAGCTCGTTCGCCTCCGAAGCAGCAGCCGCAGGCAGCGCCACTCGATCGCCCCGCATATATAAGCCCCGAGAGACGACAACGAAGAGAGCTTGAGGCACGAGCAGCAGGTAACAGACACACAGAGCTTGCTTTCCTGTGCGCGTCGATCATTTCTCGAGTCACGAGCGATCCACGGTGAAGTCTCCAGCTCACGAGCGCAGACGACGACGGATACAGCCACACACAGACACACAAGAGCTCTTTTGCACGCCACTGTGCGAGTATTTTGCTTCACTGTTTCAGAAAGCGGTAGGCACGATTTGCGCACGCCTCGACGAGAACGTGGCTCGGGTGACGCGGTCACCTATTTATCAATAGCATGACTACATCACAAGAAGTGCCACCGAGTCCACCGATCCACGCAGCCGTGAGCAGCACGTACCAGCCAAAGCGGCAGACGTTCTCGCGCTTCTTCAAGCGATACCCGTACGGCGAGCGCCGATCACGTGCCGTGGCGCCCGCAGAGTCTTCGAGTGCGCACCATCGCAACAACTCACGGCGGAAGCGCGCGGGTACATCTGAGTTTTCGAGGATACGCGATGGGAGCGCCGTGGGGTTGCGCGCGGACCAGCGGCTGCGGCTGCACATTGGCGAGTTCATGCGTAAGCTGTACGTGGAGATCTTCTTCGTGATGATCGTGCTCGCGTACGGTGTGTTCGTGCTCGTGCAGATCACCATGGGCGAAGACGCACTCACCAAGTACAAGAACGTGATCAACCTCACGGACATCACGGTCGGCTCGATTTTGTTGCTCGAGATCACGCTCAAGGTGTTCGCGTACGGCACGCAGTACCTGCGCAACGGCTGGAACCTCTTTGACGGCCTCGTGATCATTGCGTCGTTCGTGCTTGGTATTCTCGCAGCGCTGGGGGCGAAGTCGGAGCTTTTCATAAAGATCCTAAGGCTGCGTGTGATCCTGCGCGTGCTGCGCGTGCTCGTGGTTTTTGAGCGTGTCAAGCAGCGGTCGCGATCGATGCAGTTTGTACACAAAGGACCGATCACGTCGCCCGTCGAGCACGTGCTGCGCGTGCTGCACGAACTGCGGTTCCACCCGGCACTGCGCAGCTCACTGCGCGAAGAGGTCGAGTTCGCGATCGACGTGATAAAAAACAATCGGCTGTACGAGGCGAACGACGAGCTCATCGGCGCCGAAGTGGACAACGACACGCAGAACTGGCTGCGCGGGGAGGTGCTCAAAGTGAACGACACAGCCAAAGTGCTCCCGGACGCGTCAGAGGACGAACGTGTGTCAATCGTACAGCAAGATATCAATGGCAACTCGAGCGGGCCGAACGGCAAGGGTGCAGAGGGCGATAGATCAGGCGAGAACGGCGCGTACGCCACGGCGCGGCGCAGCGTTACAATGAAGGAGCTGCTGCCGCCGCTGGATGTCGCGTCCGAGTTCGAGCTCCAGAATCTCTTCCGCGACGTGAACAACTGGAGTTTCGACATCTTCCGCGTGAACGTCATCTCGGGCGGCAACGCGCTCTGCCAGCTTGGGTACCACCTGCTGCATGAGCTGGCCGGGAGTCATTTACAGATTGAGCAGGTGACGCTCGTGAACTTTTTGCTCGAGATCCAGCGCGGTTACATCGCGGCGAACCCGTACCACAACGCAATCCATGCGGCGGACGTCATGCAGACCGTGAACTATTTCCTCATTCAGCCGGAGCTGGCGCCGTTTCTGCGGCCGCTCGACCGCGCACTTGCGCTCATCGCCGCGGGCATCCACGACTTCAAGCACGACGGCTTCAACAACAGTTTTCACATCTTGACCGGCTCGGAGATCGCGCTGCGGTACAATGACCACGCCGTTTTGGAGAACTTCCACGTTGCGCAGTCGTTCCTGGTTATGAAGAACGCCGAATGCAACGTGTTGGGAAAACTGTCGACCGAGGACTTCAAGTACAGCCGCGAGATGATCATTCAGATGGTGCTGGCGACAGACATGGCCAAGCACTTTGAGGACGTGGCGCTCTTCAAAACGAACATCCTCCCCGCACCGGATGAGGAGCTCATGATCAAGAACGTGGGCGACAAGAAGCTGCTACTCAAGATGATTCTGCATACGTGCGACGTGTCGAACCCGTCCAAGGACCGCGAGATTATGCTCAAGTGGACCGAGCGCGTCGTGGAGGAGTTCTTCGTGCAGGGCGACCTGGAGAAGCAACTGGCGCTGGCTGTATCTCCCTTCATGGACCGCGAGACGATCGTGCTCAAGAAGATGCAGGTCGGGTTCGCTGACTTCATCGTTGCGCCACTCTTCAGCGTCTGGGCGCAGATTCTCGTGAACGTCAACGCCGTGGGCTACAAGACGCTTCTGGGCAACCGCGAGTTCTGGTCCTCGCTATCAGACGACTTTAAGCCGTACATGATCAAGGACGCCATCCGGGACCTGAACCACCGCAAGCGCATAAGTCAGTGCTCCGTGTCCGGCCGTGGCAGTGTCAGCGGCCGCGAGGACCTGGATGGCGGCGACCTCGGCGCGACTGGCGGGGCCAACAGCTCGCGCATTAGGAAAAGCGTCGCTAACCTCGTGCTCGCCACCGACAACAGCGGGCAGTAATAGAAGAATTGCAAGTGGCATGCAGCACAACGGTTTTGGACGCAGATTCGCGGGTCGTGGAGCTAGCTCGTCATCAAAGGCGCAGTAGGCTCGAGTTCTCTCATTTTTACATGCATACAAACGTATTTATTATGGATTTCATTCGCTAGCAAGCGCGTAGTACTTGTTCGCGACGGGATCGAAGTAGCAATTCAACAGCGGGTCATAGATTAACTCGAGGGACACTGCCGCCTTCGCCGCTTGCGTTGCTGGAGTTCGCGCGGCTGTTTTCGGTAGCTCCCGAGTGCCGCCTGCTCGCTGGGTTGTTGTCTTCCTTTTATTTTCCTCCCCAGCTGCTCTCTTCTCTGGCGTCTGCTGCTGGAGTTGTGACCAATCGGTGGACTCGAGCAGACTCGCGAGGCGGCGAGACGATGAGAACGATAGCTCGCGTGATGGTCGATCGTGTCGGCTCGAGCTCACCAGGATACTCTTACGAGGAGGACTGATGGAGAACGCTAGCTCATCGTCCTCTTGCTGTTGCTGCTTCTTATTGCCACTGTCTCGCTTTTGGCTGAAATTGGTGTCTGTGTTGGATCTCCGGATGTTGCTGGTGATGCTGGTGGAAGAAGAGGCGACGGGGCTCTGCTG
This sequence comes from Globisporangium cederbergense, assembly GCA_023334245.1. Classification (NCBI taxonomy): domain Eukaryota; phylum Oomycota; class Peronosporomycetes; order Pythiales; family Pythiaceae; genus Globisporangium; species Globisporangium cederbergense. The sequence continues at coordinate 20,487 of JAASGO010000146.1, read as the reverse complement.
GCGTTTCTCTTTGTCGACTCTGTCGTCGTCCTCTTTGTCATCGACGAGATCGTCTTCACGATCCCAATCACACACATTACCAAAGAAAGATTCTGAGATAAGCAAACATGTCGACCACACCTTCCTCCCAGCAAACGCACCAAGAGAATGCAAGGAAAAAGTAAACGAACCAAAGTCGAAGCTCTTCTCAGTATCGTCATCGCCTTCCGCTTGCCTCTCTTCTTCAGAGCCATGTGCAGACTGAGTACTTGCTGCAGTTCTCCTGGCGTCGGATGGTTCTTCTTCTTCATTGTCTCTATCGTCATCGAGAGCTCCAGTTCTGTCAAAAAGAACATGGTAAACGCGGTTAATAGGCTAGTAAACATGGCAGCTCAGAGTTCACTTGGACTCACAGGTCGATGGACAGATTGTCTTCCTCATCGTCGTCGTGATCATTAGCTCCGCCACCTTCACTAAATTCGTCATCTTCACTCCTGTTGACTGTAGTGTGCTCTTCGACTCGCGAGTGCTCTGCGGTGAACAGGATCTCGCTCCCTCCGTTGAGCTTTTCCTCTCGGTCGTCTTGCTCCCTCGCTAAATCGTCCACTGACAGTTTGAGCTGGTCAATTCGACTACTTTTCGCTTCTTCCGGCAACTTTGTCTGCTTCTGCGGAGACGCCGGGCCTTGCTGCTGCTGTTGTTGCTGCCTTCGGCGCGCATTTCGCTTTGCGATCAGTATCTGCGCGAGCGCCTGATCCTCTTCGTCTTCACTCAAATCGGAAGCATTTCTCGTTTCACCAGCGGAGATGTCGGGCTTGAGATCACGATTTTTCATGTTGAGACTGGCACTAGACAGCGACAACGAGGAGCTCTTTTGGAGCTGTTGTTCTCCGTCGAAAGTGCTCGCGACCTTTGCATCTTGTGCCTTGGCGTTGGTTGGTGAACCCTGGAGCAGCGACTCAAAGTCGAAGAGCTTCGTGATCCGCTTCTTCATCTCCAGTTCGTTGCTCTTATCGCCATCAGTATCATCATCATCATCGTCATTGTCACTTCCATCTGCGAAAGTAAAAATTGACTTCTTCTTGAGCGCTGGACGCTTTGAGCGCACTCGATGCTGTTGAAAGTTGCCACCCGATCCATGTTCTTCGTCAGAATCACCATATTGATGTTTGCCACCAAGGTGGCGAGCCTCATCTGCCGACAGCTGCGGTGGCGATTCGAGCGCGATGGACGTGCGCTGCAGGAACAGCTTCGTGTTGCGCTCGGCCTCGAGCTCGTCGTCGTCCGAGAGGATGTCGAGTTTCTGCTGAATCTCTGCGATGATGGCTCTTCGGTGCATCTCCTTGCTCGTCTTGAACTCAGTCGAAGTCGACGAGTGCTGCACAGGTCGTAGCTTCGGCGAAGAAGCAGAAGTAGAAATACGAGGAGCTTGGACATGCGGTGTCATCAATATCTCGTCATCGTCGTCGTCTGATAATCGGCTTTGCGCCGAGAGCTTCTTGAAACGCTCTTCCATCTTTATTGAGCTACGTGGAGGTACGTTCTGGTTGGGAACCAGCACGTGATCTTCATGCTGCTTTACCTCGCGTCGTGTGTAGCTCGACGATGGTGGCCTCACTGATTTATCCTTTGGTGATCGTCTATCAAACGATGAGCGCACTTGGAAGGAAGAGGTATGGCCAACCGAGTCTGCTGGCGTGCCTAGTCGTCCCGGAGACTGCTTCAAAGACGATCTCCCTGTTCGAGACGACGTAGCGGAGGATGGTGAAGATGGTCTTATGCCGTGGTCTTTCTCTCTGGGCTCTAGTGGTGACGACGGTGGACTGTCTTCCTGAACTTTCCTTCGTACTGGAGCATAAGGTGTCGCAGTCTCTGGACATGTCGTTGTTGCTGAGTTACTGCTCACCGGACGCGTCGAGTTTGGCTTCTTCACTAGCAGAGGCTTCTGCTTCTGGGCACCGACCGGCGCGCTTCTCCCTCTCGCTTGACTCGCTGCCGCTGAGCCAGCAACGCCAGTGTTACCACCGCTCTTACTTGAGGGCGTAGCACTTTCCGTAGAATCGCCGCGGGCTGCTCCTGCGACTGCTGCATTGCTAGTGGCGAGCACAAAGTACTCGGTCGGAATCGGACCAGGACCGCCACTGGAGAAGAGAAACTGTTTGGGGATGTCCTTCATGTCAGCATAGCTCGCGACTGGTATCATTCCTCGCTGCGCCGGCTTGCCATTGCCACTTATCACTAGCTGCTGGTGCTGTTGCTGTTGTAAAGCCGCCAGGCTGCACGTGGGCGCATCCTTCATGGTGAAGACGCGCTTGAGCTTGCAGCTACCGCTGATGCAGATGGACTCCATGGAGCGGAACGTGCTGCCCGCGAAGTACGTCTCCGTCAGCGCCTGCAGGTCGAACACGAGGTTGATCCACTGGTCGCGCGTCACCCTCGCGTCAAAGGGGATCTGCACGTGGAGCGACGTCATCGTGGTCTCTCGGAACGCGGACGCGAACACGAATCGCCGGCGGATTTTCTGGAAGTCCGAGAAGCCGATCTCGATCGAGAACGACCGCGTGAACGGGATCGCGAGCTGGAAGATCAAGAACCGCTGCGAGAGCCCGAGCGAGTGCGTCGTCGCCGTCTTGGGTAGCTGCATCTTGGTTTCTGTGCTGCCGTCTAACTGGAAAGCGTTGCCCTTGATGCCCTTCTCGAAAGACTTGATGATCTTCCCGTGCAGCTTCCACGTGGCCGCGGGCGCCTTCCCCTGCGCGCTCAGCAGCTCCACGTAGTCCCCGCCCTGAAAGTACGTCGACGAGGTAGACGAGGTCATACTGGCACCTACATGCAGTCCAGAGACAGAGTGCCTTCAAAGGGTTTGTGGCAATGGGAAGGTGGATTGTGTGTCCTGTTTCAGCATTCGCGCGCGCCTCTTCAGGTGCACCGAAACGGCAAGTAAACCAATCGCACACATCCAAAGAGAACACTTGCCAAACCAGACCAAGCTTCGTCTGCTTCTCATATTTGCTGACCTGTTTGGTAGAAGGCTGAGGAGTTATGATGCCACTGTGCGAATTCGATTCGCAGCAGGTACATGGGGTAACAAAGATGTGTCGAATGCGCCACAATGAACACACACCCAATACTCGCCATACTTTATTGCTCGTCCTCGTTCTCAGCGCTTTGTCCATCGTTCAGTATTCAAACTTGCCAATCTTCTGGTTTTACTTTTTCACTTGGAGAATGTCGAGCACCGTGTTGCGGAGGCCGAGCACCTTGGAGTTCCAGCTCTCGCGAATGACCGTGTAGTACTCGTGCTCTCGGCTCGGGATAGCCACGTATCGCTCGTCCACACGCTGTTGCACCGCCTATTGCGCAGCAGAGGTACACAAATGAATCAGCCCGCCATTTCTGGTCACCAGCAAGCGATGCAGCGCGTGCACATGCCATCAACAAAGGGGCGAGAATGGATGGCAAGACGCACCTTTGGCTGGCCGCGGAAGTGCTGCTTGACGGCGTCGACACTGTACTGCACGACGTTCTCGCGCTCGTGCAGCTGGAACTTGACGTAGCCGTAGCGCACGCCCCCGACGGCGACGCCAGCAAGAAATGCGCTCGCGGACATCTTCAGAACTGCTGCTCTTTGTGCTGTGAATATGCGCCCAATTGTGTGGAGCTCTGGTTTGTTTCTTCACGCCAAAAACGGCGAGTTTGTCAAATTGGACGAGGGACGTTCGGGACTGTGCTCGCTGAGAGAAAATAGACACAGCTAAACTACTTTCTACAAATGTAGACTCAAGAGTCTATGAATATTACGACTGCATTCGACTGACTATCATGAAAGGGCTGAATGGCTACCAATCGCCACTATCTGATAGCGATGGCCGACGCCGAGACGCCGATGGAGGTGGAGAGCCTGCCGGTGACGCACAGCGATGGTGCTCCTGCCAACGCTGTCACCACGACCGCGGACGCGGCCATGCAACAGGAAGGAGAGGACGAGAAGGAGGAGATGCCGTTCACGGACGACGAGCTCGCCGTGTGTTTCAAGGTGAGCATGCTTGTCAGTGCTGGACATGCTGCATCATGTGATGCTGTAGAGCACACGCGTCTGCAATGATAGCAAGATACTGACGCTTACGGTGCGTATGTACACATTGTTCGCTCCATGAAATAGGTGTTCGACAAGCTTGCGAAGACCGAAGGGCTCTTGGACCAGCGCAACATGCGCATCTTTCGCAAGCACTTGGCGCCAGTGGCTGACCTCATGGAGGGCCGCAAGTTTGGTGGCAAGGGACGCAAGAAGTACCTGGAGGACAAGCAGCTGCGCGAGGAGAAGCGTGCGCGTCAGAACCAGCGCAAGATGCACGACAAGCGCCACATCAACAGCTCGCAGCTGCGTCGCGAGCGCATCAAGAAGCTCGAGTCGCTGCTGGAGCAGGGAAAAGAAGCCGGTCTCCCACTGATCGCCGATGGTGTCGCGGGTGAAGACGTGGTGCACACCACTTCGCTCCAGTCGCTCTGCAACGACGAAGCCACGCAGCAGGAGGAAGAGCAGGCAGCGGAGGCGAAGCGCGAAGCCAGCGCACTGCTGGGCTTCCGCTCGTGCTACACGTGCAAGTCGCGCTTTGACAAGACGCACCAGTTCTATGACCAGCTCTGCCCTCGTTGCGCGGACCTGAACTTTTCCAAGCGCTTCCAGACCTCCGATTTGCGTGGTAAGGTCGCTCTTATCACTGGCGCACGCGTGAAGATCGGCTTCCAGACGGCCGTGAAGCTGCTGCTTGCCGGTGCGGCCGTGATCGCGACAACTCGCTTCCCAACGGACGCCGCCGAGCGCTTTGCGCAGCACCCGGAGTACGAGACGTTCAAGGACCGTCTGCAGATCTTCGGCATCGACTTCCGCGACCTGATCCACTTGGAGCAGTTCCTCGACTTTGTGCTCACACGCTACTCGCGTCTTGATATCGTGATCCACAACGCGTGCCAGACGATCCGCCGCCCGCCAAAGTACTACGAGCACCTCGTGCAGAAGGAGATGCAGTCGCTTGAACAGAGTGCCAAGAGCGTGCAGCTGCTGATGCACCACCAGCAGGAGTTCCAGTCGCACGTCAAGTCGCTGGCGCTCGAGAGCGGCGCCGCTTCTGCTTCGACTGCGGATACCACCGCGGCATCGAGCTTCGCCATGTCGTCGGCGCTAAAGTCGCAGGTGCCGCTCATTGCGACCGACGAGCAGGACGCGAGTGCGTTCCCAGATGGAATGGTCGACGTGAACGGTCAGCAGATCGACCTGCGCTCGAAGAACACGTGGCTGCTAAAGATCGGCGAGGTTGAGACGCCTGAAGTGGCCGAGGTCTTCGCGATCAACACGCTCGCGCCGTTCATCATGAACAACCGCCTCGTGCCGCTGCTCGCATGTAACCAAGGCCCGACGGAGCGCAAGTTCATCGTGAATGTGAGCGCCATGGAAGGTAAGTTCTACCGCTACAAGACGCCGAATCATCCGCACACGAACATGGCCAAGGCCGCGCTCAACATGATGACCCGCACGTGCGCCGAGGACCTGGCCAAGCGCCGCATTTACATGAACTCCGTCGACACCGGGTACGTCACTACTCACTCGCTTGATCAGCTGCCTGGTTAGGCTGGTTCTGCAGTACCCATCTCCTCTCTCAGATGATGCAAAAGATTGTTTGTCGTCGTCGTCCCTCTGGTCTAGTGGGGGAGATGCACCGCCATCATGCTGCATTTGTTCAATCACTAACGTTGTTTGTGTGGTTTGTATGGTGACTTGATAGCTGGATCAACGACGAGAACCCGCTGCAGAAGGCACACGCGCACGCGCTGAGCTCGGACTTCCAGACGCCGATTGACGAGATCGACGCCGCGGCACGCATCCTCGACCCAGTCTTCGTGGGCTACAACGCGCCCGAGAAGAAGGCCGACTTTGGCAAGTTCCTCAAGGATTTCCACGAGACCGAGTGGTAGGGTGAGCGTTTGGAGCTAGGGCACATGCTCACGCGGCTGAAGGCAAAGCGCTACTTATGTGTCGAAGGAGAGCCGCCTCCGCCATCGCATCATGAGCGAATAGATTGCATCGATTGCGCGCTCATGTTTGCCCCATTTTGGAGCTCTTCACTTGCATACTAACTTGCATGTGCCTTTGACAATGATAATTTCTTTTATAATGGATGGTATGCACACTAAACAGGCTAAATAAGCGCGAAGTTTCTATTCAAGGATGTTTTCAGAGGGTATGGAAGATTAACTGTACCTCGAAGCGGCGCATTGCCTTGTTTTTGGCTGGACCCATTTTGCCTTCTTTTCACTCTTCAATCATGCTTATGAGAGGCTACTGTACTGCTCTTCATAAGGATAGATCGCCTTATTGTATTGAAAATGTATGTGGATACAGATTCGGTATGTCCAGGCAATTATCCGTAAAGGGGGTTGGCTCTGAATGCGAATTTGCGGAATCAGAGTGAATGCGAAACGCTTTGGCCGAGTGCACAAATGCACAGCTCCCTCTTCAACAGCAGCAGCTCACACACCTCCTTTCTGTGTGAGCGAGCGCCTCCGCCCGCCCACTTCGCATTCACGCGCGTTGCCCAAACAGCTCTTCACTTGCGAATCCGCCGCGTTCCGCACACGTCGTCCAGTTCGTCTCCTCCAAGCTCCCAGCCTTCAATCTCCCCACATTCCCCTCAAGCAAACAACAACAATGAAGGGAGACACGCGCGTCGACAACGAAAAGTACGACCTGCCTGCCGGCAGCGAAGTCGTGCTCGCGACCCATCCGGTGCTGCACCACAAGCTTACGAAGCTGCGCGACGAGCGCACGGATAGCAACTTGTTCCGCCACGTGCTTCGCGAAGTCACGTTCTATCTCGGGTACGCATCGCGAAGCTGTCAACGATGGATCGTAGTGGTTGTGACTCCTTATGCACTGACGGACGCAACTTGTCTTACTGCTGCTTTTACAGATACGAGGCGACGTACGACTTGGCCACGACCCCGAAGAAGATCATGGTATGGTTTGCTGCTAAACTGTAGACGTATGAGTCGCACTCGTAAGACTAACGCTCCCCTCTTTATCTTTTTGCAGACCCCAATTGCTGAGCACGAAGGCGCCGAGCTGTCGACGAAGGTGGCGGTTGTGCCAATTCTCCGAGCCGGTCTTGGCATGGTACGAGAGAACAACAGTATGATCTTCTATTGCTGTGCGGTTGTAACTGGGATATTCACCTGTGGGTTTGCTGTGCCATACGTGTCTCTGTAGGTTGAGCCAATGTTGGATCTTCTTCCAAACGCTGCCGTGCACCACATTGGTAAGCTCCTGCTTTGTGTCTGTTTATGACAACTGTAAGTAACCAATGCTAACTTTTGTCCTTTCATTTGAGCAGGCATGTACCGCAACAAGCACTCGCTGCTTCCAGTGCAATACTACAACAAGCTGCCGAAGGAGTGCAACGTTGAAGTTGCAATTGTGCTCGAGCCAGTAATTGCCACAGGTAAAGCTTTTTTGAGCTTGTGCTCATGCAGCTCAACTTCCAGCTTCAAAGTACTAACCGCGCTATTGCTTCTCTATGTTCAGCCGGCACGATCATCGCCACTGTCGCCATTTTGAAGACGTGGGGCGTCCCAAAGATCAAGATCGTCAGCACCATTGCCTCGAAGCAGGGTACGCCGATATGTGATGCATCACTTTTTGCTTTACAGGATTGCGTTTTTGCTCACGATTTGTTTGTCTGTCTTGTGATTTGCTCCTTGCGAGTAACAGGACTCCAGGACTTGTTTGCGAACCACCCAGACGTGCAAGTGTTCTTAGGAGCGATCGATGACGCTTTGACCGAGGTGGGCACATACATTGACTGCATTCTTTTGGAGTATGACGCGTGTACTGACATAGCTGTGGCTTGCACCTTAAGCAGGAGGGCTACATCTTCCCAGGCCTTGGTGACGCAGGCGACCGCGAGTTCCAGACGGGCATCCACCAGGATGACAACTACAAGAGGCAGAAGATCTAGACGTGCGTGCTGTGCCATACCGTAGCCAACAATGGACGACTCACTTGGCTCCGCGGTGCTGCTCGTCTATTTTCCGTCGGCCGTCGGAAAAAAGCCACAAGATATGGTGAAGCCAAGTGAGGCGTCTTTTGTTGGCAACAGTACTACGTCAATTACCCCACACGACAAACAGCTTGTTTGCTGATGTTCAGTACAGTACTTGTTTGCGTGTGTTTGTGTAACTGCTAGCTGTTCGAAATGACGCATTTCCTAACCGTAAATTTCAGGTTTGAGGAATGGCTTCATGAAAAAATTCCTTCACTTTTCTCCATTTTGTGCTTTTATAAAATGGATTTTGTAATTCATGAACGTTGTCAAGAAAGTCAAGAAACAACTGGAAAGCCGTCAGAAATATCGCATGTCGCACGAAGGTCGCGCGAGTAGGTGCTCTCCAACATGAAGCTACGAATCACATCCGAAACAGCTCAAGCAGCATGAGCACCGTCGGCGCCTCGCGCACGGGCAGTGGCAATGGCAATGGCAGCAACAACAATAATGGCGTGAACCTCGAGGAAATCGACTTCGATGAGCTGGATGACTACCTGGAGCTCTTCCAGCAGGACGGCATCATCAAGGAAGCGCTGTCCAAGGGCGTGGACCTGCGCCAGTACGCGCAGCAGATTGACCAGGAGCTGCGCGCGGCCGAGATCGATTCGGTCTCGCAGTACGTCATGAAGTCCGAGGACATCGTGGAGCTGCACGATCAAGTGCAGGAGTGCGACAACATCCTCGCCAAGATGCAGGAGATGCTGCTGGGCTTTCAGGCGGACCTCGGCGGAATTAGCGACGAGATCCGCCACCTGCAGGACGAATCCATCGGCATGAACGTGCGGCTCAAGAACCGTCGCGAGACCGAGGACCAGCTCAAGCGGTACTTGGATCAGGTGGCGCTCGCGCCGTCGCTCGTGACCACCATCGACGACGCCGAGGTGAACGACGCGTTCCTGCATGCACTCGTGACGCTCAACGGCAAGCTCAAGTACGCGGCTCTTCGGGAACCGGACCCGGCGGGCTCGTCTTTCGACCTCGTGCCCTCACAGACCGCCGCATTTCGAGAGGTTGAGGCGCAATTGCAGAAGCTCAAGGCGCGCGCTGTGGCCCGCGTGCGCGAGTTCCTGCTCTCGAAGATGAATGAGGTGAAAAAGCCCAAGACGAACGTGCAGATGGTGCAGCAGAACACGCTGCTGCCCATGAAGTACCTCGTGACTTTTCTCGCCGACAACGCTGCTGACGTGGAGGAAGAGTTCCGAGAAGTTTACGCCGAGGCCATGAGCAAGACACTCACGACGGTCTTCAAGTCGTACCACACGGGGCTCATGAAGTTCTACGAGGAAGTCGCGACGCGCACGGACCTCATCGCGATCGAGGAGCAGTCACTCAAAGGCATTTTCAGCTCGCGCGTAAACCTCACGAAGCGCAACGACACGTTCTCCATGGGCGACCGTGAGAAGATCCTCGAGGCACCGGCCGCGCCGCCGCTCATCCTGCACGTGGCGCAGCAGGAGAACCACAAGTTGCCCTACGAGGCCATCTTCCGCAACGTGCAGCAGCATCTCATGAACTCCGCCACGTCTGAGTATTTGTTTTTGATCGACTTCTTCAAACCGAGCTTCGGGGAAAACCCGATGCGCTCGCGCGATTTGTTCCTGCGCGTGTTCGCCAAGACGCTCTCGTCGTGTCTCGAGAACCTCGAGAACTACCTGTTCACGTGCTACGACGCCGTGGGCTTGCTGCTGATGATCCGCCTCACGTACGCGCAGCGACTCGTGATGGAGAAGCGCCGCATTCCTGTGTTGGACTCGTACTTTGATCGCGTGACGCTGCTGCTCTGGCCGCGCTTCAAGGCCGTCTTTGACCTGAACCTGTTAAGCGTCAAGAACGCCAAGGTGAAGAAGCTCGGCGCCATTGACCTACACCCGCACTATGTGATTCGCCGGTACGCCGAGTTCGCTGCGTCTGTGCTCAGTCTCAGCATGTACACGCAGCCACAGTCGCAGCAGCAAGGAGACGACGTGGCGATTCATAGCGCGCAGATGCACGAAAACGGTGCCGGTGACATGGTGCTCAACAACCTGGCGGTGCTGCGCGACGAGATTCTGGGCTTGCTCACGCGCCTGGCCGAGCAGCACCGCAACTCGAAGGACCGATGCGTGTTCCTCGTGAACAACTACGACCTCGTGCTCTCGCTCTTCCAGGAGAGGCGCATCATCTCGGAGGAGACGGCCAAGCTCGAGGAGCTCCTGGCTGAGCAGCGCGAGCGGTTTGTCGAAGAGGAGCTCATGACGTGGTACGCCAAGCTTATTCAGTTCGTGCGCCACAATGAGAGCCTCACGCTCGGCAAGAGCGCCAACAAGGATGGCAATGCGACAGCGCATGAGGTGGACACGGCGGCGATCGAGAAGATCGTGCGCGAGTTCGCGAGCACATGGAAGAGCGGCATCGAGAAGATGAACGGCAACATCATGAAGTTCTTCTCCAACTTCCGCAACGGCATGGAGATCCTCAAGCAGGTGCTCACGCAGCTGCTGCTCTACTACACGCGCTTCATCGAGATCGTGAAGAAGAGCTACCAGCGCCCACCGCCCTTCGGTAACGACATCGTCACGACGCAGGAGATCCTCTATGAGATCAAGAAGTACAGCCGATCGTTCTAGAAGAAGTCAGTTGGTGAATAAAACTTTGAAGTATTCGGTGAAGGGAATGTGTCGGTGGGCACTTGCTTGCATTTATTTATGCTCTTGTGCCTTGATCGAGAAGAAGATGGAGAAAATGACGCTCTCTAGGGTGGATTAGTTCGCTTTGCTTTCGCTTTGGTCGGCCGACCGGCCGGCATGCACATCACGGCTGCCCCAAAACTCTCTCTATACAGTGATGACTGCCGGAGAGATGTTGTAGCCCAGCACGCCAATGATGAGCGAGTAGCCCAGCGTGACGATGAGCACGGATGTGATGAGCGAGAACGTGACGCCGACGCGCAGGAAGTCTTGCACCGTCAGGTACGGCTGGCCGTGGTCATCCAGCACCAGCAGCGAGTTGATGTTCGGGAACGACGAGAACGGCAGCGCCATCGCTAGAACGACAAAAGAACATCAAGGTGTCAGTGTCAATACCCAGAGTTTGTCGTCACAACATTAATCTCTCCATTTTATCAAGCCTCACCTGCAGAGATCGCAAACGCGCAGCAGATCACTGGGATGTGCGGGTGGCCGATCTGAATGCTCAATTGCACGATAATCGGCAGCAGGATGATCGACGCGACCGTGTGCGACACAAATGTCGTCAGGCACAGCACCAGCGTGCACAGCGACACAGTCACGACCCAGACGCTTCCAGACGGCAGAGCGTGGATGATCGAGTGGCTCAGCGTGTCGAGCAGTCCGGAGCGCTGGACAGCCTGTAAAATAGTTAAGAGGAGGACATCAGAAAATGGTCCACCTCGCGTAATTGTTGCTAGCAAGCGAAAGCAACAAACTTACGTCGCCCAAGACGTTGCCACCGCCGATCAGGAAGAGAATGTGCCACGAGAACGAGTTGAAATCGAACTGACTGAGCATTCCCGTACCAAACATCACGAACTACAAGAACGGAACGAAGAAGTCCACAAGGTTAGCAGCAATCTCCATCCGGTCGCCAGATGAACAAGTGCATGCATCCGTACCATGAACATCAGCGAAATAATGCCCAGGTCACCAAACGTCATGCTCGTGACGGAGAACGTAGCCCAGAGGAAGATCGTGAGCAGCGTGAGCGCGATCACAGCGACATGGAGGCTGCTGATCTTCTGCTTCTGGTCGTAGACAATCTGCGGGATGTACTTAGCGTCTTTCGGGTCAAACACCCACAGCAGGAACATCCAGCACTGTTGGTATCGTATGAATGCAGCAACAGCAAAATTGTTAGGCTCGCAGTCCATTCGATCACACGCGTTTGACGATAAGGGCCACCATACCAAAATGGTCGAGACCGTGCAGAACGGCACCGCGAGCGCCATCCACTCGCCGAATGAGATGCTGTAGCCAGCCTTCTCCAGGTACGACACAGCGAGCGTGTTCTGCAGCGACGAGATTGGCGTCATCATGCCGCCAAGGTTACACGCGAACGCGAGACCGATGAGCAGCGTCTTGACGTACGCGCTGTCTTTTGGGAAGTCTCGGATGATCGGAAGCAGCACCTGGTTCATAGAAAATCAAACATTGCCACGCTTGTTAGTCGCCGATCTTTGAGGAGGAATCTTCGTTATTCATGGCACACACCGAGACGCAGAGTACGGGAGCCGTGTGGTTGCTGATCCACATGGACAGGAAGAGCCCCATCATCATGATCGCGAGCAGGAAGAGGTTCGGACTCTTCTTAAAGCGGCGTTGCAGGAACGCAGCGATATAGAGTTCGATCTGGCACTTTGCGAAAGCCGCCGAGATCGAGTACCCGCCCATGATGAGAATCGTCGTGTGGTTCACGAGCTGCGACATCACTTCTTTTGCGGCTTCCTCTGTTTATCACAAACAGAAATATAAAAGTTCAGCAAGTAGATCAAGCCACTTCAAGTAGCAGACAGAGACAACTCGTACTTGACGTCAGCATGATCTCGGGATGCGCCTTGTTGTTCAAAATCCCGAGGAAGACGACCATCGGAGGCACAAGTAGCGCCGTCGCGAAGTACGGTACAGCCTCGGTCACCCACAGCGACGTGATGAACACGAGCATCGCCAGGCACCGCTGCTGCACATCGTGACCTGCAAAAGAAAACAGTATGCTAGATATGTGGTGCTGATTGTATAGGTGATTCATATAAACATTCCGTACCCTTTGGCGTGACGCGCACGACGAGCAGGAAGATGAAAAGGAAGACTGAGATGCCGAAGGGCACGAATTTCACCTGAAAGCAGAGTTCACACATAAAGTAAAAGACAACGGTCAGCACCATATGGACAGGCTGTAGTTTCCAATAGCAAGCACTCGCTTGGACTCACCTTACGGAGCAGCGAGTGCTGGTCGCCTTGCATGCGCTTCACACGACGCTCCATGTTGCCCGCTTCTAGCTTGTCCCTACGTGAGCAAATAGCAGCAATACAACTTGGTGAGTTCGCCGAATACAGAGGTTCATGACATCAAGCTTGTGAGTACGTACTTTGACGTGAGTCCAAAGACGCGGTCGAAGAGCAAATCGATGTCGTCCGAGGCGTAGAATCGCTCTTTCTCCAGGCGCTTCATGAACGTCTTGAGCGTATCCTCCTTGGTCGTCTTGTCAAACTGTGAAGCACGGAGCACAAAGGTAAAACATATACTTAGATCACTGCGAATGAATAAAGCAGCGTACATACGATTTGTTGCCCATACCTTCTTGACGATTTTGCGGAAACCCGAGTGGTTGATCTGCACGAACGTGCGCAGATCCACGAGCGTGTCGTAGATATCCTGCAGCCCCGCAAAGCCGTGATCTAAACGCAAGAGTAGTTAGCACCATTCGCAGCACAAGCACAAACGCATCCCATTGCCAGCACCCGTACATGCACGCAGACAGACAGACAGTACGCTTCAGACTATCAGTCAATCAATACAAACGCCAGCCACATGCAGCAAATAGCATACCTTGCGACAACGTGCGCGCGCGTGAGTGCACGTGGCCCCTCGAGTTGGTCTCGTCCATGATCGTCTCTTCAAAGTCCTTGATACTCTTCTGAAGCGACACGATTCGGCCAATGTAGAAGTCGTTCACGACCTTCAAATTCTCGCCCGTGACTTCCCAAAAGTCCTCCTTCGCGACTTTCACCTCGTCCGCCGCGGCACGCAGCAGCGGGTGCGACTCGTCCACCACGCGCAAGTACACGGCGTCAACTGCCTCCTGCGGCCGCGCGGGACTACCCCCGCCAGCGACTGCAAGCGACAGGTTGCCGTCGATGTCGCGCGGCGGCGAGGAGTCCGTGATCGCCGACGTGCCGTACTGCGCCTGCTGCTGCTGCAAGAGCAGCTTCTCTTGCTTCTGCGTCTTCTTCTCGACCTCGAAGGCTACACGCTTGATGAGACGCTTGAGGCGCTTGTACTGCACGTACGAGTCGCGCCACTCGGGGTTCGCCGAGATCTCAAGCTGCTTGCCGAATTTCATGGCGTCTGCTAATGAACGAACGACAGACTGTAACAGCCCAGGTGGAGTGGTCGATCACTGGGCGGGAGATGCGTTGCCGTTGTTGCGGTGGTGACGGCGACTGAGCAACGACCGAAATGATCGATGCTGGACGATAGCGCAACGGAGCCTCTATGTGCTTATACTAGACTCTAAGATCGAATGTGTACGAGTGAAGGTGAATCCATTATTAAGGCTCACAGCAAGAAAACTGGGTGCAGTTTTATTACATAATTGCGAGAAGAGAACATGTTCTACAAATTGGTATGTACTCTTTGGACAATTTGCATATAGTATTTTATTTCCAAAAAAGCGTCTTCAAGGAGTATAAATAAAGTGGGAAACAATGCTCAATCGGTTTGTGTGTCAGTAAACCCAGGTGTACTGAATCCTACAAAAGTGGCTTCGGATCGAAAGAAGAAATTGTCTCATGCTCCCTGCAGATACAGACAAATGTCCCAAACGACCTCGCGGACACACACAACCAAATTCAGAATCAACACCACGAACGCCAAAGACAAAGAACACGAGAAGAGAAGAGAGAAGGGGAGCCATGGGGATCATGTTTTCCAAAGTGTTCGCGTCCCTCTTCGGCAGCAAAGAGGTGCGCATCCTTATCCTCGGCCTCGACAACGCCGGCAAGACCACGATCCTCTGTACGTACCTACTCGCATCATATGCGCGCTCTCTGTTCATTCATTCGTCTAGGAGCTAGCTGCTGAGCACTGATTCGGACGTGTATGTGCATTGTGTGTGTGTATGTATGAATGAATGAGCAGACCGCCTGCAGGCGGATGAGATCGAGCAGACCGTGCCCACGATCGGATTCAATATGGAGACACTACAGTACAAGAACATTAAGTTCCAGGTGTGGGACCTCGGCGGCCAGACAAGCATCCGGCCGTACTGGCGGTGCTACTACCCGAACACGGACGCGATCATCTACGTCGTCGACTCGGCCGACACGGACCGCCTCAACATCGCCAAGCAGGAGCTGCACGCGATGCTCGAGGTGTGTAATGCGCCTTTATCTCGTGATGTGTGCACAGAAGTAGTAGCGTCCGTTGTGTTCTCACACGCATACTTTCTCGTTGTTTCGCATTGTTTTGATTGTGGAATTGCAGGAAGAAGAGCTGAAGGACTCGATTTTGTTAGTGTTTGCGAACAAGCAGGACCAGAAGGGCGCGTTGAATGCCGCACAGGTACGTTTGCGGTGTGTGTATCGATGTGATAGTGGTGCGACGCTGCCGCGTGCAAGTGGTGACGCCCTAGAGTGTGCTAACTTGTGTTACTATGCTGCGCTGATTGGTGTTGACGCGTGGCTTGATAGATCTCAGAGGCAATGGGACTCTCTGATATCCGCAATCGCCAGTGGTCCATCAAAGAAACCACGGCGACCGACGGCGCAGGCCTCTTTGACGGCTTTGACTGGTGCGTCAGTTTAACATGTCGAATGGTAAGCTTGCGCGTACTGGACTCGAGCTCACCAACGTCTATTTGGTATTGATGCGAACAGGATCGTGACCTGCATAAAGGGAGAATAAAGAGCTGTCGTCACCAGCTACGGGCGATTCCGGACCTCGGTGCCGTCGCAACCACAAAAGCTTAGCATCAACAAATGAATAAACCCCGGTGCTGCAGCAGTGCATAGCAGGACGCTTGGTACGTATCGATCGGTTGCAGGCGATGGTGGCGACGGTGACGGAGGAGGTATGATGGCGCTGCCTTTCGAAAGCAGGGACTGATTTGGTACGCACTGGCAGGTTCTCCCTCCTTTCATCTCCCTCGTAACACCATGAACACGTTGCTATTTGTTTAAGCGAAGATCCCTCAAGTCGGTCAAGGGATGATGAGGCTGTGCATTTTTTTCAAGCTTGTGGTGAGATTTTGTTTTCAGCAGGCAGTTACGAGTCATCTCATCAAGCCGCCTCTTCGCAAGTAAAAGCCTCATCTACCAGTCCAGAGTGAAGACGATGGTAGTGGGGACCGGCGTGCTGCATGCCAGCAGCGACGCAGTCTGGTTCGGCGCGCCCGATACGTGGCCGGTGGAGCACTGCAAGGTGCTCTACTGCATCAGCAAGTACGCGCAGCAGGCGCCGAATGTGCGCACCCCCGAGTCCTGGATCCGCCAGGTGGCGCTACTCGTGCTGCTCTACGAAGGTGTAGGTCAGGGCGTGCTCGAGTTCGACTATGCGCCCAACCTTGTGTGGATCTCCTTCGCGGGTGTCACGGAGCGGCGGTGGCTGCGTATCTCGCAGGAGGCCAAGTCTGTGATCGACGACCTCTGGGAAGCCAAACTTCTGAATGGTATCAAGCTCTCGTCGGTCGACTACCAGCCCGTGACCGCGTACCAGGTCTCCATGAAGGGCATCGGCATCGTCGATCAAATTCCCACAAGCATCAAAGACGAGACGCACCAGTTCATCTACCCGCCCAGTCCAGCTCAGAGCGACGGCAGTGTCCATCACCAGCAGCAAGTGCAGCTCCAGCAGCTAATCCACGTCAAGTACAATGGCACCGAGTTCGAGCTCTCGAGCGGCGACGCGTTTGCCAAAGTCAGTGGCATCACGGACTCGGAAGACGTGTCGTACGTTTCCAGCCCATACATCCCGTCATGTCTGCGCTCCAACAGCGCGTACCGCATCGAGCCGACGTCGAACGCGATGCGCGCGACCGAGTCGGCGCATGGCCACAGCATGATGATCAAGGACGGCATCGAGAGTATCGTGCTCTCGCAGGTGCATGCACTCGTGGGTGAGTGGATGCCCTTTGGCGCCAACCAGATCGCGGCGCTGAACGAGCGCTTGGGGGCTATGGAGCGCTGTCAGGGCGGTCTCTTCAGCTCCAAGATTGATGAGAATCCGACGGCGACGCACTTCACGGTGCCCACGGGCCTCACGCAGGTCAAGATCCTGGACTTTGACGCAACCAACTTTATCAACTTTGAGGCCGAGATCAACTTTCCCGAGGACGACGGTGTGATCCAGATCGAGAACTTCGGCATGCACCTGCACGTGAGCGGCGCACTGCTCTACGGCGTCAAAGTGGACGCGATCATGCACCGCACGGAGAAGGACATCCCGCTGGACCTGCTCGCGCGCCTGCTTGTGGACGTCCATCAGGACTCGTCCGTGATCATCCGAGACCTGCTATCCAGGTATCAGATCAGCGTGCTCGACATGATCTTCATGAAGGAGAAAGCTGAGCGTAACAAGTACAACCTGATCATGTCAAGGTCGATCGAGCCCAAGCTACCGGCGTACAAATACTTGGACAAGGGCGAGCGCGAGAACGAGCTCAAGCAGGTGCTGGGCGAGATCTACGCGTGCTACGACATCACCCGTGAAGACGTGCTCTTCCTGGGACGCGAGGGGTGTCTGTTCTGCGGTCCCAATGGACAAAAGTACGAGCCGCTGCTCACGACGTTCATGGGACTCAACAGCCGCGAGATCTTCATCCGCAACTTCTTTCTGCGCACGTTCGTGCTCGACGATACGCTGGGGACGCTACGCAAGCGCATCAAGGACTACCGCAAGTTCCCCGAGAGCCGGATGCACATCAAGCGGTCACTGAGCGATGCTGCCAAGAACACGATCTTGCTCATCGAGTGCCTTCAGTACCTGCTCGAGTCCGTGGAAGATCTGGAGCTGCCGCCCATGCCGATGGAGGCTGCGGGCAGCAAAGTATATAAGTCACTGCTGCTGCTCGAGCGCAAGAACAATATTTTGACGCGGTGTAAGGACTCGATCAAGCTCATCGAGAAGCTGCGAACGCAACTGGACATCCTTATTATCAAGTTCGAGTCGATTTCAAAGATGCAGCTGGCCGAGGTTTCGAGCGAATTCGACCTCAACACCAAGCACATGGTCGACACGTTGCAGGTGCGCAGACGTGTGCAGCGCAACGTGGAGATTGTGCGCGCGATCTTCGTAGGCAACCTGGCGTTCGAGGTGGTCGACCGGCTCAGCGGTGGGACGTTCAACGTCGCGAACCCGCAGTGGTTCATCGACTGGATCAAGACGCCGTTGATCGACCCGCCCGGATTGTTTTTATTACTCAACCTGCTCTGGTTCAAGCTCGCGTGGGAGCTGCTGCAGCTCTGGCTTGCCAAGCAGACGTACAACTACGAGGCGTCCATCGTCGTGCGCGCGCATGTGGACAAGCCCATCCATGTGGACCATCTGAAGCGCTTTCTAAAGAAGAAGCCGCTACAGCTGGGCATCTTCGAGTACGACGAGATGCGACCTGAGCTCCAGACGTACATGTGGACCGAGCCCGGATTTCCATTTGATGAGGCCGAGACGCTCGTGCAGATCGTTGTGGACGAGAAGCAGCAGCTGCTGCGCTCCGTGCGCCTCCAGGTACACTGCGCGGTCGCCAAGTCCACTCCTGTGCACACGCGCAGGCGCAGCATACGCAGCCAGTCGTCCTTCAAGAACCTCGGCAAGCTGCACCCGTCGCCCTCGACCGCGGCGCTGCGCGAGAACAACGTGCTGGAGCAGTTCACCAACATCCTGCGGATCGAGGGCGTGTATCCGGAGAAGCTCACGCCACTCGTGCGTCTGGGCACGTCCAAGAATCTGTTTGCGCTCAAGGACGAGTTTGAGAGCCTCGAGACGTCAAGGGCAAGGAGACGACGCGGCGGTGTGGGCGCTATCAGCAAGGCACGAGGGCTCGCGTAAGAGATCTGTTTATTATAAGCAGCAAAGCTGAAAGGATAGCCAGGTTTTCAACTTGTTTCTCGGTGTTTCAATTGAATTGTTAGAATGGCTTTCCAGCAGAGTCACGACACTGTGGGTACTACTAGTTCCTTAGCAGTCAGCTACTAGTGGCTGTGACTGTGACGAATGTCGGTCGCTACGCAATGGATGCAGCTTAGTAGCTGCGGTTGTGGTCGTGCATCTCGTCGACATCCTGGTGCACCACGTGTGTGAAGCCGTCCGGCTTAAACACGTACACATTGCAGACACCACCACTGTACGCGTCACGGTGGGTCGCATGGTAGATCGCGTCCTTGCCGAGCTTGACGGCCTCGTCGTCCGTCAGGTCCCAACGCCAGTTGGTGTCCAGCACGCCGTAGGCGTAGGTCGAGCCGGAGCCGACCGAGAACTTGGGGATCGTCTCACTGGCGCGGAAGCGCGACCCTTCGTCGTCCACATAGTAGAGCGCTGGCTCGCCGTTGTCATAGCCCATGAGCATCATGCCGAGCGACATACCATAGCGCTTGTAGTAGTTGCACGTGTTCGAGATGAGTTTCGAGGCCGCGCGCACCGAGATGCGGTGGCGGTTGCGCAGCTCGTACATGCGGCACTGCACCGCCAGGTTACGCTGCCAGTACTGGCAGTCAGCGGCCGTGCCGGCGAGCGTCGCGAGCATGTACTCGTTGATCGCGTTCACCTTCTTCACCTGACCGGATGACACGAACGGGCCCATGGTCGAGCGCGAGTCCACGGCCACGACGATGCCGCCGTTGTAGATGAACGCGAGCGTGGTCGTGCCCTTCTCGAACTTGAGCGTTTGGTCATTGTCCTCGCCGTAGTACGTCTTGAGGTGCGTGCGCGCGTAGAGCGCCGGGTCAGCGACGGGAGGCAGCAGGAAGCCGCTGCCGAGCGCGTCTGAGACGGTGGCCGCCGACTCCAGCTGGTCTTGCATAGGCATGTGCATGTTGGGCATCGCGCCGCCGTAGCTCATGGTGTTACCGCGGCTGCCCGCGCGCAGGAAATCGAGCTTCACGACAGGGGCGCTCATCGTCTCTGGGTCGTCTTCGTCTTGGTGGCGAACTTTGTTGTTGTTTGGAGGAAAAAAGATCGATTTCCCAAAACGAAGAAGGGGGAGATCGGAATTACGTGAGCTTCTCGTTTAAGTACGGATCCAAACGTGTGTGCAACAAAGTACGAATGTGTTTATAATATTAACGAAACAGCGCGAAAGTAGGTATCCTGATCTTGCGCTTTTCTATTTTGTTGGACATTTTAAGCATATTTACATCCTACTCAGATATTTCCGATCGGCACTTCATTGGCTGAAATAAATATATAAGACTAAATGAGCTGTCTGATTGGCTAATATTGAACTATCCCTCTCGAATCTGCTTGTTTGGTCTACATTTTACAGAGGAGAATTCGATTTTGGTCGGGTTTGCTGTTTGAAGAAAAACCCATCAAAAACGTTTGTATAAAATTACCTCTTCTCGTTCTCATCTTAAAAAATTGGTATAACTTCTCACAGGTATTATGGCATACAAACTCCTAGTAATGAACTCTATAAACAGATACCTTATCAAAATTTCCAAATCTTAAGTGTTCATTAGCATAAAACTTTTTGAAGAAATTGGGT
>JAASGO010000145.1:0-43133 GCA_023334245.1 Globisporangium cederbergense | reverse complement strand
TGCTAAAAGGTGCTGGTGTCTTTGTGTGCGTGTTGCGGCAAAAGTATATGTCAGCTGTGGGATTTGAACCCACGCGTTCGAAAACATTACGACCTGAACGTAACCCCTTAGACCACTCGGGCAAACTGACGTCTACAAACATACGCAAACCTCGTTTTTTCACCTCTCCAAAAGCTGTAATCATCTTCTTGTGTATATTACACTAATTGTGCTTTTTTACTATTCATATATATACACTTACGAGGGAAAGGTGAAGTATATTCGTTACGAGGGGAAATATAGGTGGCCGTAAATTTTTGACAGTATTCATTTATGGGCATCACTTTTTGAATTTTAGTGTGATCCACATAAATAGAGGCTCAGCAATATCAAGCCTTGGCAGCGAGGCTCAGCGAGCTTGCCTTCGCGCCGGACAACATGGTCGTCGTCCTGTAAGTCTTCAAGAAGCTACCCACTGTGATCGTCCTCGCTATGCTGCCATCATGCGTAGCATCGCATTAATAGTGGATCCGCCGTGACCACGCCCAAGTCGACGTGACGAGCACGAGCTTCAGCCACTTCCACTTGACTGTCGTCATGAGCGTTGGCGGATGGTCCAAGTCGTGCAGGTACTGCAAAGAACGAAACACGAGCTAGTAACTGAATCAGCCAATTAACACGCACTGTACAGGCATCGATCAGTTCTCCTACGATGGCGAGTTCTGGGTTCTCGATAAAGGAACCAACGTGCGGAAGATACACCTCCACGGTGCCGTCTCACATGAGGTAGCGGTTCTTGGTGAGAATGCCATCGGTCGCTCGAAGTAGGCAAATTGGTCGTAGAGAGAGCGCGGCTTCTTTCTAGACTGAATACAATGAACAAAAGCTGCTTCACCGTTTACTCAGCCACCTCGCGTCCACATTCGCGAGCTACGCAGCGGACTCACTTGTAGCGGCTGCTCTCTGGCTTGCACTGCCAAGCCAAAGTCGATGAGTGGTTTGAGGAGGAGGAGACGTCGGCGGACGGAAGGGTTTCGTCCGCAAGGTTGAGTAGTCGTCGGCTTCAAATACTACGAAGGGGTTGCAAAGCCAAAAACGCTTCTCTCAACGGCTCGCTCACAAGTCAACCGCTGTTGCAACGACCCGCTGCCTTGGACTCTTTTCCTTCTTGTCTCGATGGAATGCACCAGTAGCGAGCAGTGGCGAGCAGCCTTTTTCTTAGACGGACGCAAACGTGTGGGGCTGGTTGAGAAGTTTCAGCAGATGTTGCTAATTAGTCTGCAAGAGGATGGAGCGATGGAAACCATCCACTTCGAAACGACTGACGAGTTACATTACGACACGGTGAGTTACCCTGCGACTACGAGTGAAACGAACTGTAAGCAATTTGAAGACGTGACGTGAGCCGATGCGCTCGACACTACACGCCAAACCAGCAAGAATTCACCATCTCGGTCTCTTCAGCGCAACACTGTGCTGTGCAAAATCTGTCCCAAGTCGCTGGACGCATTGACCATTGACCTTTCACTGCTGGTACTGAAGAAAATAAGGTTAACCTCGGATGCTCGGTGCTTCGCGAAATACGATAGAGAATAGGGAGCGTGCGCTCGATACGAAATAGAGAACGAACCGATCTCACACCTTCCTTACATGACGGCGATGAGCTGCTTGATAATGTTGTTGTAGAGTGCCGCGTGGACGCTCTCGTTGTGCTTGGCGAGCTTGCGCACCGCCAGCGCCAGCGCGCGGATCTCCGAATCGAATGGTACAAGTGACGCGTGAACTTCCATCTCCGACTGCTCGCTGAACTGCGCGTTCAAGATCGTGCTGCACACGCGCGCAGAGAAGAGGTTGAAAACAGGGTTCGAAGTGCTGAACGCGCCGTGGAGACGCTGCTCGAGCGCCTTCAGCTCGTCTTCAACACCAGAGTTGTGAACCTTCTTCTCTTCGAGCAATCGCATTTCCTGAACTGCCTGGTCAACCAGATGCGACCCCGAGATCCCAGGTGACAGCAGCAGATCTGTGAGCTGCTGGCCGACGCGATGGTAGAAATCGCGAAGTGCCACGAGCCGACGACGAGTCACGTACTCTTGCAGCACGACCAGCAGGCTCGAGATGATTGTGATGCGGTCCACAGCGTCGCGGAAGCCGCGGATACGGTCCACATCATAGCGGAAGGTCTCTGGCCACACGCCCGAGACTCCTTCAATGTGCGTGTCGATTAACGCGACCATGCTGTGACGCAGGAACTTGGTAAACGCAGCAGAATCGTATCGCGCCAAGTTGTCTTTCTCCTCAGACGACAGCGTCGACCAGTACGAGCGCATCTCGACCGACAGCCACTTCTCTGTCATCTCAAAACGCACACCAGCCGTGAGCTTCTCGTGCAGCTTCTTCTGTTCGTACTCGACTCCGTGACGCTGCAGGTACGCGCTCAGCATGCTCATTTGAACATTCATGAGGTCGACGCGGATGTCCTCAATCTTCTTCAATGCGAAAGCCAGAAAGTCAACCAACACGCGCACTGCCTGGTCTGGAGATCTTGATGCCGACTGCAACGCAGCAAACTTGTTTTCGAACGCCACGAGGAACGCGTGCGTCGACTCATTCCGCGCAGGCGCTTCGGCGCGCAAGATTGCGTGGACCACACGCTCACAGCGCATCTTTATCTCGACAAAGTTCTCCTCCGCGTTTTGCATCAACGCCTCGAGTACGCCAGGCTGCAGCGCGATGTTCACGTCCATAACCAGCTCTGGACGCATGTGCACCACGGTCGCAAACTGCACACGAAGCTCTTCGGTGCGCGCAACGAGCGTCGCGACGTCGTTCGCAGAGATGACTTGGTCCCAGAAGGCCTTAACCATCGTGTCTCGGATTCGCGACGCCAACGGCGCAGCAGCACCTCCGCCAGACATGTCTTCTTGACCTTCAGTCGACAGGATCCTGAACTCTGGGTTCACGATCAGCTCGTGCACGAGCTTCTCATCTGACAGGAACGACTCGATCTGGGCATTCGGAAGCTGCGGCGGCTGTTGTTGTTGCTGCTGCTGTGCCTCGTTGCTTGAGTTAGTTGACTGAGTAGCATCCGTCTCCTGCTGCTGCTCGTCGTCGTCCGACGCACTCGAATCGGAGCTGCTCATGTGCTCGTCTTGTTCAACGCTGCGCTCCATCGCCTCCACACGTGCGAGCGTGTCGTCCTTGCCGATCACCTGAGCCAACGCGCTCTTGAGCTGACTGAGCTGCTTCTCGGTCTGGAATACGAGCTGGTGTACGCCGTCGCCCTCGAGCGTCGTCTGCTTGGTCAGGTACCGCTTCTTCATCTTGTAAATGTCGTGGTACGAGCGCAGCATCTCCGTTGCGAGCCGCTCGGCGTCACGGTCCTTCCACTGACAGAAAGAGTCAAAGTAGAACGCAAAGTGCGCCTCGAGCCGCGCGACGCACGTCTTGAGCTCGCGCGCCGTGCCGCTCTCGAGAAGCACGAAGATGCGAAGCATGTCCTTGTACGTCACCTTCGCCGCGTAGGCCAGGCGGTCGCACTGGCCCGACTCCATGATCTCGCTCGGGTGGAAAGCGATCATGCCGGCCATGAGTAGCACGCGGAACGACGCACCCTTAGTACGCGGACTGCTACCATTAGAGCTGCTGTCTGGTTTGCCCGGCGACTGGTTGCCGGCCGCGCTGGGCAGTAACACGCGCAGCACCGACTGCGCCGAGCGCGCGAGCTCGCGGTCTTGCAGCAACAGCATGCTTGACTCAAAGCCCTTGGTGGCGATCTGCTGCCAGCAGCGCACGACGCGCTCGACGTGGCCCTGGATCGCGCGCAGCGAGGCCGCGTTCTTCCGCGCGTCCACGTGGCGCCGGTACCATCGCTGGATGAACTTGGCGCGCGCGACACGATCCTTGATCGACTCGACGCTCTGCCAGCGCTGCGAGAGGCGGCGCACCATCCGCTGCGTCTGTTCTTCGCGTCTGCGCGCGGCCTCCACGAGCTGCGCCTCGAGCAACGTAAGCGCTCGCTCGCTGCGCGTTTTCTGCACCTCCTTCACGTTCTGCACTTTCTTCTTCACGTGCGCGACGCGGCGCTTGCACAGTTGCTGCGTCTGTTCCAGGTTCGCGCGGCGCCGCTGGCGTGCCACCTCGACCTTCTCACCCGAAGCGCGACGCACACTCGAGAGCTCTTCACGACGCTTGGCGTGCTGCTCGCGAGCCACACGCTGCGCGTGAAGGACACGCTCGCGCGCGTTGTTCTTGCGCTGGCGCTGCTTGGACACGCGCACCTCCGTGGCGCGCGCGATGCGCGAGTGCATCTGGGCCGCGAGTTGCTCGTTCGTAGTGCCGATGGCGTTGTCTGTGGGGGCGAGACAGGAGGCGGCGGCCTGTTGCTGCTGCTCGTAGGCGCGCGCCTCGAGGCGCAACTGGCACTTGCTCTTCTTCTGGTTCACCATGAGATTAAGTGGCTGGCTGGATGGTTGGAAGTGTTGTGCGGGCTTGGTACCAAATTGGAGACTGAGTGGGGTCGGAAGAAGAAGGAAGGAAGGACTGCTGTGTGCTTGTTTGATACTTTGGTATCGCACAAGCTTGTTTGCTTGTTCTTACTTGCTTGTTGGGCTTGTGTGCTTCGCCTGATGGAAAGTGGATCCATCTGCTAGGACGGAGGAAGAAAAGTGGGAGCAACAACAGCAGGTGGGGACGGAGGTCATGTGGTACACGATGAGTGATTGTACAGCTTAAGATAGAGACTGTGAGGCAACCGACTGCAACTTTTGCGATGACGCCTCGCCCACTTGCGTTTGCGGTGTTGAGAAAGAAAGTGAGGCGAGAAAACATGCGAAGAGAATGAAGGTTATACTACCGCAATGGGTATGAAGGACATTATAAAGTATTAATACGAATAGTACATTGTAACTTAGCTCGAGCAGGTATTCAGAGGCTATTCATTGTATAAAAAGGTGAATATAGTCGCTGAGAATGTTTACACTTTCCTTACCTACTTTCTACTGTTGTTAAATGCGATACAAAAATGTCTTCTTACAAAGTCCAAGTGCTTGCTTGCAAGCTGCGACGTTCCTACTTTCTAAAAGACCATTCGTCTATACTTGAAGTCCCAAAACTAGCAGGTTGCTGTTGTACCACAACAACAAACCAAACGGAATACGCAATCACAACAAGCAACATAAGGATCTTGGAAGGGTGTGAACAACCAATTCCTATCACTCCATGGAGAACTGGATCTGTACTCGGAGCTTCTCGCCTAAAGCGATCCGCACGCCGCTCTCAATGGGAATGATCGCTGCTACTGCAGCAGCTGCTGCTTCAGTCAGCTTCTTGGATGGAGAAGCTGGTTGTCCGTGAGTTTCTGCGGATGGTATTGGCGGCAGTCGAGTGTGAAACTTGTGCAGCAGATCCATGAGCTGCTCGAAGTTGTCGCGCTCCTGAGCTGTGGCGTGGAACATCAGATAATCTCCGACTGTATCTGCATCATGTGAATCATAAGGCGGCTTCGAAGGTGACTTTGATGGAGAGCTCGCGTTGTTGTCAAGAGGTTGCTTTGTTGGCGATGACGGTTGTGGAGCGACTTGGTCTGAAGATTTTGTTGGAGACTTGGGACTCGAGGGCTGCAGCTCCTGGATAAATCTGAGATGAAGGGCAGAGTTTAAACCACACGGTATTTTCAGTCGTCATCAGTAGGGCTCACCATCGGCAATACGAATTTCGCACCTACCTGAGAAACTCTGGGTAGTGGATCTCGATCGGCGAGCTGCTCGGTGAGATCGCGAGGAAGCGCGTGAGGACCTCGATCGCCTGCTCACTCGAGAGCTTCAGTGGACCCGATTTTCCTCGAACCACGTGGAGAAACTCTGACAGCAGTTTACAGCAACGGTGTTACTCATCCGCATATGAACAACGTCACCATCGTAGCTGAGACTAGGTAAGCAAAGCTTCGATACCTCGCTCGGAAACATCGCCGCGCTTGACTTTGTGCAGCTTGGTGTCGTATTTCTCGAATCGGTCCTTGAGAAACGCACTCCAATGAGTTCTCGGTCCTTTCAGCATTGGCAGAAGACCGAGCAGGAAGCGTTTGAGCATGCGTCGCTCACGTGAGTGCTGCGGATTCTGACCATATCGCCTACAGGTCATGCAAAGAAATCGTCGTAAGGATCAATAATGTCTGGCTTCAATATTTCTGAACAATCTGATTGCGTGAGCCCACGTACTGAAGAAAGCTCGTGTAGTTGATGAGCCCGTCCTTTGTCCGCGGGAAGCGTGAGAGGATCGAGCTCAGAACTCCTGAAGGGACGTCGACGCCGCATTTCTTGAGAATGCGCTGGAAGTCTGAGGAGGTCACAGATAAACACATGTGCGTTTTACACAACATCTGACATAACAAGCTCAGTAGTTGCTCATTGAACGCACCTTGTTCACGGAACCCCCCCGACTTGATGCTGTCAGCTGCCTCAGCGTGCTCGAGGAAGCGCTCGGCGCCAGTCAGAGCTGATCGCGGTGTGTCTTTCGGAGTTTCACTATCGTTGATGCTGTCAGTTTGTAGCTCTTGCTGACCGAGAAATGTCTGCAGGCGCTTCTCTGCGGCGAGGAAATCCGCGCCGAGGTGGTGGTGGTTGCTGTTGTTTTTGCGGTTCTTCGTCGGTGAACCGTTTCCTCCAGTAGCAGCTCTATCGTAGAACGCGTCATCGTCCTCGCCACCACTCTCGCTATCGGACGAGAGCGAGACATCGCTGTCCAGGTTGCAGATCACGCCCATCTGCTCATAGTCGATCCGGTAGTGTCTCTTGTGCTTCTTCATGCGGCTGATGATATCACCATGCGACTGCGGTTGCTGATCACGGTCTTTATCGTCGTCGTCACCACCTCGCATGCGGATGTTCGTGAGCAGAAACTTGGTCTCGGACTGCGTGAGAGGCAATTTCAAACGCGACAGGAACTTCTCCGTGAACACGTGCTCATCCAGAAAGCCTTCACCGTCTTCGTCCAAATTGAACAATGTGTCCTGGACGCCGAGGAAGCCGTCGGACTTGGCGCCAAAGACGCCTCGCAGCAGCTTCTTGCGGATGCTCTGCGTCAGCAGCCGCTGGGCTTCAAGACGTCTATCGACGCGGATTCGGGGCTTTGACTCTCTATTGGCAGCAGCAATAGCGTCTCCACTAATGCGTGGATTGTTCTGCTTGCGCCGTCGCTGAGGACTTGAACTACCTGTAGCTGGTGGTGGTTGTTTGCATGGAGAGCGCTGGTTTTGATCGGAAGTTGCTGGCGTTTGCGTTTCTCCACAGCGTGTGAGCGCTTTGTAGAACGCGACATAGTCGAAGCGGTTCTTATTTGTGATGAACTGATCGATGAGTAGGTCAAAGTCGCTGGTTGCCAACGCATGAAAGAAGCAACAAAGTACACCGATCACTTATCAGGATTAGATGACAACGAGTTTTTCGAGCTAAGTAGAACTGTACGTACATGCGTTTTCGGTGCTTGAACGACACGAACTCACTCAGAACCACGTAGACACTCCTGTAGAAGGATCAAAAGAATGTTCATACGCCATGAGAGAGGCAAACACCACAAGAGACTTGTCATTGTGGCTGTATAGTACTCACTCAATGTCTGCGATGGTGCCTTTGTTTCGCGAGTCCGCTTTCTGGAATCGCTGCAGAAGACTGTCGATCTTTGCTGATGCCGACGGTGAAGAGCTGCTGCTGTCACTGAGAGCTTCATGCAGGCGCAGAAGCTCTTTCTCGAACCCGCGGCCATTGTTGCTGCGCTTGCTCTCGTTCGCGCTTGCTGAGCCTTTCATGTTTGATAATCACCGTGTGATTGTAAGATGGTTAAACTAAGAGAGAGACCCCAGAGTCAGAAACGGAGGCAAAACCGACGCGCAACCGTTTTGAACAGCTTGGTGCATTTGACGAACTCAGTCCAACCTATGACTGTAGCTGCTGAACGAAATGCCCCGTTGTGTGCTCCTGTGAATTTATTTCTACCGCCTCCAGGTCACCAAGCGCCTCAACTACGTCCGGATCAAACTGTCGCCACCCACAGCGACATCAAGCTCTGATACGTTTGAGTGAATGTCAGCGATTGCATGATCGTACTCTAGATCATCGCTTGCAGCTTTAGTTGTCGAGAAAACCGGTCCAAAGTGCTCATGACATGCAACAAGGTCCGAATAGTAATCAACTAGCACTGTTGAATGTGAACGAGCCATTCTTCTTCAATGGAATTACGCACTCGAAATGAAGCGAGTGCTTCACCTCGAGAGTATAAAAAACCTACTTCAGCAATCGGAGACCTCTCACACCAAGCCAAGCTTCGCCGAGCTAAACTGGTGTGCATTGCAAGCATGATGTGCCCAACGGCTGAGCTGCTTCAGTGTCTCGACCATATTCGAGCAGCGCTTGCTGAAAACCCCTCGACGCTGGGCTGTTCTGGAAGTAGAAATGGCGGTACTGGAAGCGAAGGCTTGCCTGGCTGGGTCATCTAACCTTGAGCAATTGCAATCGTCCGAACGAACCCGAACACGCGATTCCAGTCAAAGACTAACGGTGTGTTCTAGCCCTCTTGCGTCCCAGTTTTCACAATCGCATCGTAGAGATGCTCCTCGCCGTGGCGTTGGCGTCGCAAGACATCTCTCCAATACGCTTCTAGTTCTCCGGTTTCTTGCACCATAGCCGCTTAAATGACCCTAATTGATTGTTGTTCGCTAATGCGATGAATCTAAGTGCAACTATTCCTTCCAAAATGAAGAAAGCGAGCTGTTTCTTGGCTAGGTTGAGAGGATAACCTATCGATGAGAACTGGCGTCAATATCCCCAGTAGGCAGAAGCCAACCATTGACAGTAGGTCTGTATCTATCGAGTACCGTTTCACGAAGTCTCCTGATGTTTGACGAAGCCTCAGGAGTCCATCTCTCCCAACAAACTCATCTACTTTACCCGAATACATAGCAATGCACAATTTTACCAAAAATCGTGCATTGCTCGTCCAGCAACTTGCAATCTGTATGCCATACAAGGTTGCATGATCGCCAAACAATACACAATGCTCCACCAAAGTTGAGCATTGTTTTGCCTTGTACTTGTGCGCTGTATGACATACAGATTGCAAGTAATTTGATTGAACAATTTGATAAAATGCTTTTTTCGATTAAAAAATACTTTCAAGCAGTTGCTGACGTGATGTGTGTACAGCACGAGGCCATCACCTCTTGCAACGCTTGCGGTGCCTCCTTCCAAAGCGTTCGCAGGCAGGCACTTCGCAATCAGTAACACTAGTCAGCCACACGACAGCACCGCACACATGAGTGAGCCTAATGCGCAGCTTGTGCGCCAGGTGCCACCGGCATCCCCTGCGCGCGACGAGAGCCACCGAGGCAGCTTCCATGAGCTCAAGACGCCGCGCGCCGCCTCGCAGCGCAAGTCCGCAATCGAGGACGATGGCGACGACGATGGTCACCCCACAAGCAACGCAAGCCCGCTTGACACGGCCAACTGGCTCTCGTTCACGACGATCTGGTGGGTGCAGCCGCTGCTGCAACGCGGGTACAAGACCCCACTGCAGGAGGCGAGCGTCTGGGAGCTGCCAAAGGTCGACCAGTCCCAGGCGCTGCAGACGCGCTTCGAGGCCGCGTGGGAGCTTGAGCGCCAGCGCGCCGCCCAAGCGAATGGCACCGCTGCTGTTAGTTCGTTTGGCACCGACACGCTGCCAGCGAAGAAGCCGCGCTTCAACGTCGCGCTCTGGAACGCGACGAAAGGCACTATGACGCTCGCGATCTTCCTGCACCTCGCCAGCGCGACGTTCACGGTCTTCCAGCCCATGCTCATCAAGTCGATCCTTCAGTTTCTCCAGGACAAGCCCAACTTCTTTGGCATCTCGTCCGGCTACGGGCTCGCGCTGCTGCTGGGCTCGATCTCCTTCTGTGGGGCGACCGCGATCAACTCGGGTATGTTCCTCACGGCGCGCGCTGGCTGCAACGCGCGCATGATCGTGATCAACAGCGTGTACCAGAAGATCTTGCGGCTCTCAGCGACGGCACGACGCACGATGAACTCGGGGGAGATCGTGACCCTTGCGAGCGTCGACAGTGAGCGACTGCTCGAGGCCTACAGCGTCGGACTCTGGAGTGTCATCTCGCCCATCATGCTTACCATCGTGTGCGTGCTGATTGGTACCCAGATGGGCGTGTACGTGGGCATCGCCGGTGCCGCGGCGATCGCACTGATTATCTACCTGGCGTTCACAACCTCACGCCAAGTGGGCATCTACCGCCGCATGATCGCCAAGGTGAGCGCCGAGCGCGTGAAGGTGACCAACGAAGTGCTCCAGGGCATCCGTGTGATCAAGTTCTACGGCTGGGAGAACTCCATCTCGGACAAGATCCGCAACGTGCGCGACAGCGAGATCGCGCTCATGCGCAAGTACAACTATCTACGACTGTACAACGCCGTGCTCATGTTCCTCGCGCCGTCGTTCCTAAACGCTGTCTGCTTCTTCATGTACGTGCTCGTGCTGGGAAAGGACCTGGACGTCGCGACCGCGTTCGTGATCCTCGCGCTCTCGAATGCGTGCAAGATGCCCTTCAGCATCTTCGCGAACGCGACTGTGTACGTCTCGGAGGCCGCGGCGTCGACGAAGCGTATCTCAGACTTTCTCATCGCTGATGAGGTGGAAGAAAAGAGAGAAGAGAGCAACAGCAATACGAAGAAGGCGCTGGGCCACCAGCACCAAAGCATCTCGATCCAGAACGCCGACTTCCAGTGGCTCCACGACGCGTCCGAGCCCAATCTCTCGGACATCAATCTCACGATCACGCCCGGCTCACTGACAGTCATTGTGGGCACGGTCGGCAGCGGCAAGTCGAGCCTCGTGAACGCGATCCTGGGCGAGATGCTCCAAACAAAGGGCGAGCGCGACGTGCGCGGCGAGTTCGCGTACTCGAGCCAGCAGCCGTGGATCCAAAACCAGACGCTACGCGAGAACATCCTCTTCGGCGAGCGCTTCGACCCCATGCACTACCGGAACGTGGTCTCGGCGTGCCAGCTCGTGCCGGACTTCGAGATGCTCGAGCAGGGCGACGCGACCGAGATCGGCGAGCGCGGTATCAACCTGAGCGGCGGGCAGAAGGCGCGTGTGAGCATCGCACGAGCCATGTACCGCGTGCGCAAGTGCGATTTCCTCGTGCTCGACGACCCGCTGAGTGCGCTCGACGTGCATGTGGCCAACTCGGTCTTTGCCGATGGACTGAATGGCATCGCGCACGACAAGACGCGCCTGCTGGTGCTCAACTCACACTACCACTTCCTGCAGTACGCGGACCGCATCATCGTCATGACCGGTGGCCGTATCATCGGCGACGGCACGCTGCAAAGTCTGCGTGGCGAGTTCCCGTTTCTGGCGCAGTCGCCGCACAAGAAGACGAGCGGCGAGTCGCTTGACGTTGAGGTCACTTCAAATGACCTTGATGGAGGGGCTTCAACGAACGATTCGACCGACGCTGATGCTCGTGCAAAGAAGGTGGTAATGACAGGCTCGCACCTTGCTGCTGCTGGTGGTGACCAGAGCAAAGACGATGCCGCAAAGCCGCCACCAAAGAAGCTCATCGTCGAAGAGGACCGACTCATTGGGTCAGTGAACTGGAAGACCTACGTCAAGTACCTGGACTGTTGTGGCTGGAATGGCTACTTTGTCGCTGCGACAATTCTCGTGCTCTTCACACTCGCGCAGGTGGCGCTCTTCTTCTGCGACTGGTTCCTGAGTAAGTGGTCGAATGGCAAAGTGGGTAGTCTGAGCCAAGAGACCGCACTTGGTGTGTACATTGCGCTTGTAGCCTTTGCCTCAGCACTCGTCCTCGCGCGCTGCGTGTTTTACACGGAAATGTGCATGCGCTGCTCGGCGAATCTGCACTTCAAGTACATGTGGAAGGTGCTGTGCGCGCCCGTGACGACGTTCTTCGACGTCACACCGGTGGGTCGCGTACTTAACCGCTTCTCACGCGACCTGGACCAGGTGGACAACCCGCTGCCGTACTTTAGCATGTGGATGCTATTGTACCTCTTCCAGATCGGATCGGCGTTCCTCGTGTGTGCGGCCACGAACCCATACGTGCTGATCCTGTATTTGCCGCTGGGCTTCGTGTTCGTGTTCGTCACGCGCGTGTACCAGGCGTCGGCGCGCGAGCTCAAGCGCCTGGACGGCATCACGCGCTCACCATTCCTGAACCTTGTGTCAGAGACGATCCACGGCATCGAGACGATCCGGTCGTATAAGATGACGGCGTTCTTCTCCACCAAGTGCGAGCAGCTGCTGAACCACAACGCCAAGTTCTTCTTCGCGTTCCAGTCGTCCTCGCGCTGGTTCGCGATGCGTACCGACTGGCTCGTGTCGACCATCATCACGTGCGTGGCACTGCTCGCGGTGGCTACAAAGGAGAGCCTGGGTGCTGCTGTCGCGGGTCTGGGTCTGACGTATGCTGCGCAGCTCACGTCGTCGTTCCAGCGCATGACGACGCTCGTGACGATGACGGAGAACATCATGACGTGCTTCGAGCGCATCGCGCACTACGAGTCGCTCGACGCCGAGGGCCACACGCGCTCGCCCACCACCAACAGCGAGCAGCTCGCGAAGCAGCAGTGGCCGCAATCGGGCAGCGTCATCTTCGAGAACGTGACGATGCGCTACCGCGAGGACCTGGAGCTCGTGCTCAAGGGCGTGTCGTTCTCGATCGCGAGCGGTGAGAAGGTGGGTGTGTGCGGCCGCACGGGCTCCGGCAAGAGCAGCCTTATGAGCGTGCTTTTCCGCGTGGTCGAGTGCACTTCCGGCCGGGTGCTCATCGACGGCGTGGACATCGCGACCATCACGGTGCACCAGCTGCGTGCCAAGCTGACGATCATCCCGCAGGACCCGATGCTCTTCAGCGGCTCACTGCGCATGAACTTGGACCCATTCGACGAGAAGAGTGACGCCGAGCTCTGGGACGTGTTGCGCAAGGTGCACCTTTATGTTACTGTGAGCAGCTGGGGCAAGGGCCTCGACTACGAAGTCGCGGAGAAGGGTGACAACCTGTCGGTCGGCCAGCGCCAGCTGCTCTGCATCGCGCGCGCGCTCATTCGCGAGAGCAAGGTGATCGTGATGGACGAGGCCACGGCTAACGTGGACCAGGAGTCGGACAAGCTCATCCAGCTAACGGTCAAGGAGAGCTTCGGCGGCGGCGACAAGACGGTGCTGTGCATCGCGCACCGCATCGAGACGATCCTGGACAGCGACAAGATCCTCGTGCTGGACGGCGGCGAAGTGAAGGAGTTCGACTCGCCCGGCGCGTTGCTGAGCCGGAAGGGCAGCATCTTCCAGTCGCTCGTCGAGTCCAGCAAGGCTGTGGGTGGTGAGCTGCAAGAGTGAGTTCGGTAGATGTGTAGAGAGGCTGATGTTTTCGAAACACCACAGGGAGTGTGCTCAGCGAGCAAGATGGTACATTGTTGGCAGGAAATATAAGACCGCCACATTTTCTAGTGTTATGAACGTAAAGCTGCTTTGTGTCCAAACTTCAGCTTGTTCAGTGACGTTTGATACCACTCCAGCAGGCGATGTGATTTCAGCACTCAAATTAAGAATTGGTCGACATCGCAATCGATAGCTCGTAGAAGCTGGTGCGCTTGCCACAGTAGTAGTGCAGACTTTTCCGTATAGTAGCCCTCTCGTCTGCATGCAATCAGAACCTCAGGCTCCTAGTTTGAGACCACCAGCTAATAGTGTGCACCACCAACCAGTTCGTACTTATAGTGGTCATGGAAACAGCAGAGGACCAGACGATCCTGCACGAGTTCCGGCAGCAGGAGGATAACATAACTCGCCTCGTCACTGAATCGGTGAAGTCGTCGTCAGCCACGATACTCAACAGAGCCAAGCATAGTGATCTCCGATAGGGCGACCGTAACTGGTGCTCGAGTACTTCTCAACGAATAAGGTTTGCAGTTGTGTTCATTATTTGCACGCGATGTGAAGCTCTCGCACTAGTAGGTACTTTACCTTTGCTGTGTCTGTCTTTCATAGTTTACATTGTTCTTGGTTGGGATGCACTTCGCTAGGCTCAATTGACGCTTGGTCGCTTGATCTTCAGCGGTGCTTGTGCTGAGGTCCGTACTGCGTCGGGTGGTACAGCACCTACTGGTTGCGCTGCACCATATAGTAGTAGCCGTTCGTCTGCTGGCGGGCCTTGCCATTCCTCATCGGCGCAGTAGTCGTGACCACGACTGGCTGCACATACACCGGCCCATGATGGCTCGGTCCATTGTTGCGACGTCGGCGGCCGCGGTTGTCGGACTCGTTTGTCGCGCTCAGACAGCAGACGCAGCACATGTAGCCGCAGAGGCATCCCGCGAGTTCGTCGAAGCACATGAAGGCGGTCTGAGGTAGGTACAATAGGAAGGTGGACTTGAGTCAAGCTTGGCGGTCTTTGCTTCGCGGTAGTCGAGTCGGCTGAGCAAGTTCGATAATGAGGTGAACGGCTAAAGGGCTCAAGTGTTGCTGCTCTATGGATAGCAGGCGGAACACAAGGCCCATGCAGGGGATGGATTTATTGTTGAGGTGTCCAACATGACAACACTCCAATATTTTATGCTGCTTGCCAACGAGGTGTCTCAATATCTGCGACGTGTGCAAACGTGATGGTTGTAAGAAAAAGGATCAGTGTGGCCCACGCTAACTTCGACTCTTTTGCGATTTGATTGACGTGGACGGACGAAATGATCAAGTTGTTGTCATACTTGAGAATGGATTCTTCATTCCTCACCAGCATCCGCAGCGCGCACGCACTCGTGAGCCACATGCCGTCCGATCCTGCGTTTGACTTCATTCGTCCCGGTGGGTATGTCGCTGGGGGATCTTGAGCTCCTGCCATGCAGACCAGAGATCCAAGAAAACCAGCGAGGCATTGAAGCGCCGAGACCACCCACGCCGAGCATTCGCCAACGACAGACACAAACTCGTTGATCGGAGGAGAAGGCGCTCGCGCCCATGCTATTGATATAGATGCACTGACAGGTTCATGACAAGTGTTCTCACTGAGGCCAGCTCGGCGTCACTAGCACAACAGCCTTGCTCGCCCTTCGCTGGAGGACGGCCTTCGTTCGCTCATGACGGTCGCAAACTAAACTGCTCTGTTCTTGTGAGATGGACGCATGTAGCCATCTCTCTCGTGCGTGCGCTGACAGGCAGGCGAAACGCTTCAAACGATGCTCATGAGCAATGTTGTAGTCATGTTGTGTACCGCTACTTCTTCTTTCGCCGTGGAGATGGTTTCCGCAGACGCTGTGCAAGAAATGCGGCTTGCGCTGATGTGTGTGTTAGCTGCGTCAAGCAGCAGGAACGAGCGAGTTCGGTCGCCTGCACACGTAATAAAAGAAGACAGGTTGCTTACAGATGGAAGGCGATTCAAGTCCAATCCGTCGTCCATTGCCCACGTAATAATGAAAGTGTCAAGTCCTCCACGATGGGTCCATCGATTTCTCACACGTCGCAGATTACAGCCTGTGGTAAACATTGGGCGGTAGTTTACTACTACCCTCTATAAATGGATGATGGTCACCGATATGTCCAGCAAGGGTATTCATTTCCACAGGATCTATTACAAATGATGATGGCCTCTGATTCCGTGGGATCAGCCTCCTGCAATCCCATTGGTGGGAAGCACACACCTTTACGCTCCTGTCACCAAAATCTGAAGCTATGAGTGTGTGTCTATCAAAACAATCATTCGTTACAGTCGAGTTATGCCACCGACTGAATAACTGGAGAATACTAACTTTCTATTCTGGTGGGTCAGTTGATGCTCGTCACTCACTCACTGCGCAACTTGCCCTGTCGACCGCACTCAGGATGCTCACGACCGCCCGCCTGCGACTTCTCCAGCAGCGTCGCGCTCTTCAACTGCAGCGTCACGCCCCATGCGTCAGCTTCAGCAGCAGCGCCACGGAGCCTCCTTCCACTGAAGGCGACGCAATGGCTGCGAGAGCTATTCGTAGAGCCGCCCGTCGAGCGGCGCGTGCCGAGCCTCGCGCCATCGAAGGCACCGTTCCGGTGAGTCATTGCGTGCTGATTGCTACGATTGTGGCCTGAGTCTCAGTGTCTGTATGTCAGACACTGGACTGGCAGCTATGTGCGGATACGAATGACTGGCTGACGGCTGTTACCTTGTACCTGCATTGCAGTACTATGAGCGCCACTTCGTGATTGTCGACAGGCAGGGACGCGCGGAGGACTGGCCCAAGAAGCTCGAGTTCTCAGACCACATCGTCTCGTCGTATGCCAAGGTACCTATGCGCTCATGATGCCTATGATATGTTCACACTGATGGCGTAACAGTGGCTGACCATTGCTCTGTCGTGTATTTGATAGAACCTGTTTGCGATCGAGAGCCTTCGCGGCGGAGACCCCAAGTCCAGTCCGCTCACGATCACCGCTGCGATCCCATACACCGGCGCTGCTGAAACCTGCACAAACCAAAGTTCGCACGATGAGCAATCACCAGCTGAGGCGCACGATGTGCTCGTGTTCCCCGACAACATCCGCGTGCACGACGTCTCCCAGGCACACAGTACGTGGCAGTTGGCTCTCTGCTGCTTATTGAGGAGCTATTTACCTGACAATGTGCATGTTGTATCTTTTGTTATCATCAGTCAAGGCTCTGGTCCAAGAAGGCGTCCATAATGCCGAGAACCTGGCACCAGCGCTCGAAAAGCTGTCCGTTTGATTCACGTTGAGTTCTCCATGCTCTGCGTGTGCGGGTGGGTGGCTCATTTGTTTATGGATGACATATTTGCTTCACAGGAACTTGCGTCAATCTCCTGTTGAAAAGGGCTTTCACATGTTCGCCTGTGCACACGCCAACAGGTAACACAACCGCCTTGCACACATTGATCTCGGCTGAACATCATGGTAATTAACATAAATGCCTTTCTTGTTCACGACCACGACCAGGGATTTCCGCTGCGCCTGCGCTGGGCCAAAGCTGCTCGAATGGCTGAAGGAGGTCGCCAATGACACGGAAACCCCGCTGCATCTCTGGTCGGCGAGCCACTACGGTGGTCACCGGTACGCGGGCAACTGCGTCGCGTATCCGAGCGGCGACTGGTTCGGCCTCATCAACTCGAAAGATGACGTGCAGCAGATGGTGGCGGCGCTCGAAGACGATGAGCCGCTGCGGCTGCACGACCAGTGGCGTGGCCGCATCCGCCTCTCTAAGGAAGAGCAGATCGAGGCCCTCAAACAAGTTGCGGATGGCGTCGAAGTTGAAGCTGAAGCCTAGGCTTTTAGGGTTAACCAAAGAGGTTTCTGACCACATTTCTATACACGCTGAGCTCTTGATTCAGCCAATGGTGTCCAGTCGTTCATTCGCTCTCTATAGTTCATCGTCACTGTGTCTGTAGTGGTTGTCCTGCTGGTTCGATGCCCTCTCTGAGTCACTTGTTCCCAATTTCTGGAGCTTCTCGTACGCCTCCTGGATCTTGTAGAACATCTTCTGGGCATGCACTGCGTCGTCGCCCGCGTACTTGTCCGGGTGCCACTGGAGCGCCAAGCGCTTGTACGCGCTCTTGATTTCCGCTTGTGTGGGACTCTTCTGTCCATACGTCTCACTCAGGCCCAGCACTTTGAGGTACCGCTTGCGGCCCGAGATGTCGATCTTGGACTGGAACTTGCGCCACTTGTGCTCGAATTTGTACCCGCTTTTGTCTGTCTCTTTCTTCTCCCTCTTCTGCTGCTCGTACTGGTCTTGGTACTGCTGCTCGTACTGGTCTTGGTACTGCTGCTCGTACTGGGTCTCCGCGCTCAGGATGTCCGCAAAGAGGTCGTAGAAGTGCCTGAAGAGCTCCTCGGATCTCAGCACGTTCTCTGCGGCTTCTGGAAACGAATGCGTGCGCGCCTCACCGTCGACGATGATCGTGATCTCTCCATGAAAGAAGACTGCAACACCCAATGCGCTAGTGTACGCTCCGAGCAGCGAGTAGTACACCGCAAGCGAGCGCCACCAGCCGGGTCTCTTGTTCGCCACAGCTGCAGCAGCAGGTTTGATCTTCACAGTCTCTTCTTGATTCGCTTCCACTATGCCGGTACCTGAGTCATATTCGTCAGTGAGTAGATAGCTCCAGGAGCGATTGTACCAGAAGACAACAACCCCGAGGAGCATGGCCATGCCCTTCACACTCTTGTAGCTCTGCCCCGCCACGCCTTCGCCATCCACTGCA
This sequence comes from Globisporangium cederbergense, assembly GCA_023334245.1. Lineage (NCBI taxonomy): Eukaryota > Oomycota > Peronosporomycetes > Pythiales > Pythiaceae > Globisporangium > Globisporangium cederbergense. Next base: position 24,915 of record JAASGO010000145.1, on the reverse strand, counting down.
TACGCATAGTAGCCCACCGACATAGCGCCCATAACGACTGCACATACGCGCTTGAATGGCGACACCACTTGCTCGTCGAGCGCGGTGCCCGCGAACCAGATCCCCCACGCAGTACCAATTGCGAAGAGCACTTCGTAAAGAATTTCAGGCGCGTCACGCGGGATGAGCGCCGACGCGATCGCGCCAAAGACTTGTGCGAGCGCCATCTGGATCCAGACGACGAGCCACGAGATTGGCGGCTTACGGTGGAAGCGCTGCTCGATGGCCTTGAGCGCCACGAACTCGCGCTCGCGGTTCACCTCGCGCACGAAGCTCGGGATGCAGAGCAGATCGCGCCACCAGCCGAGTCCGCACACGTTGAGCGTGACGGTATGCAGGAAGGCGGCGCGCGGACGCCCCAGGTACAGGTGGTGCAGCCCCATCCAGAAGCCCACAAGCCAGAGCAAGTACGCCACCGACGCGCGCTTGCCGGCCATGTTGGTCTCGGTGGATTGAATTGTGACGCGCGGCAGTCGAGCAGGATGAGCCAAGGGAGTGTGCTAAATCCGCACTGTGTGTCATGCAACGACTCATCGAGTAGCTGTGACATCCTTAAAATACCAGCAACATTATTAAAATACGCTGTCGGCTTTAAATGCGCTTCAATCTCAATTATATACCTCTCCAGATTCATAAACACACATATCCCCTTTATGAGAATTGTTTGGCTAATGTCAACAACCTTTGTGAAACCGGTAGAATGCAAAAACTCCTATACGAGGTGACGACCTTTCGTGTTCACAACCATCAGAACGACACTTCACTACATCAGTCAGCATAACGACACTCACTCGCCCAATCAACCCATCCCACCAGACAACATCACCACAACGGGCACGTGCAATGAGCACCAATACCACTAGCACACTCAACACAGGTAGCAGCCCCACCACCAATGGAAACGGCAAAGAGAAGGAGCCGTTCAAGGTGCGTGCGGAGCTCTTCGCGCCCACGCGGCTCGCGCCAAAGGCCTACGCGTTCTTCCGCGCGCGTTCACTCGTGACCGACGTCGTCGCGCACGAGTGCCTGTTGCTCGTGCTGCTGGCCGCCAAGAGCGCTATGCTGTCTACTGACATCACTCAAATGGAGCTGCCCCGTGTTGGCGTCCTAGGTGGCGGTTATATCGGCTGCGCGGTCGTCATGGCGCTGCTAAAGCACGCATATCCGGTTGACAAGCTCGCGATCTCGACGCGCCAGCCCGAGCGCACGCCCAAGTGTGAGGCGCTGCTACTGCAAAACGCATGTGGGGGCTCATTATTGCCACAGTACCACGCGATCACAAAGTACTATGATAATGCGCGCCTGAGCCGTGAGAGCGATGTGCTTATACTCTGCATGCCCCCTTCGCAGCTCAAGAGCGTGGCAATCCAGATCAAGCACGCGCTGGGCGTGGGCGCCAACGAGGCGCCGCCGACGCTCGTGGTCAGCGTGTTGTGCGGCGCCTCGCGCGAGCTGCTGCAGAAATCCTGCGGCACGAAACTCGTGGCACGGGCTAAGGTGAACGTGCCCAAGCTCACTGGTAAAAGTGAGGATGCGGGTGAAAGTGGTGATGATCTGAAAGAAGACGACGACGGTACTGCTGCTGTTGGTAATGGTGAAGAAAGTGAAGAGAGAGCCACATCATCGTCTGTTGAGAGCGCGGCGAGAGAACTCGGTACGAGCCACCTCAACTTCCTGTGTATGACTTCTATGACAGTGTGGCTTGTGACATATAAGGGACTGACCAATTGGCTGACTGATCATGTGGTTGGAATCGTCGTCGTCGTCGTCGTCGTCGTCCTTGAAGCACGCGAACCACAGGATGTCGCGACGCTGCTGCAGGTTCTGACCGACCTGAGCGCTCGGCAGCTTGAACAAGATAGCGATTCTCCATTGCTGGCCCAAAAAGCCGCTCAACAAGCGCACAGCGCCCTCTTCGACTGCTCAACCGAGGACGACGAGGCTCTAGCGAAGCAACTGCGGCCAGAACAAGGAAGCGAAGGTGGGGATGCGTGGCACGCGGGTTGGGACAAGCTGTTGGCGGTGCTGCAGAGAACCATGCGCCAACGGTCCACCAGCACAGTACCAAGTGAATGAGTGGCTCTTGGTAAACAGAGATATAGAGCGCCCCTTTCCAAATGGACACACTGCGGATGCATTTTCGTCCATTGGCATTGGCTGTTGTTCGCGTTGTCTGTCTGCCTGTCTGTTCATCCAAACTCAGATCGCGATGCGGTGAAGAGCCGGAACAAAATCCGAAATGGACACATGTTGGTGGTTGCCCCTGTCTCTCCCCAATCAGATCGATCTTGTTTCTGACTTTGTGTCAGAGAGAGAGAGAGAGTGAGGAGGCTGAGCTGACAGCTCACTTAGCTGCAACTGGTACAAACGGACTGGCTCTCTGCTTGACAATTTAGGTTTGGCCGAATTGAGTCAGAGCGCACTTCAATTGAGGTCCGTCCTGAGGTTTTGGAGATCTGGGGCAACACTTTGACTTGCATCAGGAAAGCCGAAATGCGAACTTTAGTAGCGTCGACAGTTGATCTCGTCACTTTGTGTATCATGCATTGGCCACTTGGTTGGTTGCCTCTAAAGTTCCATTTCCAACGTGCTGCTGCTTTTCTCTTTTCAAATCCGCCAAGCAATAGCCCACGCCACTAGTTCTGACTTCCTCTGCCATTCATTGTCCAAACCGGCCTCAGCACCACCAGTCGATTGTATTAATGCCTTCGCCATACACTAAACATGGGCCAGCCACACGAGCCTTATTCGGCTATCGATCTGTATGGCTCGTTGGCCACTAAACACTCACTCGCTGGTGAAAAGAAAGAAATCTATGAGGACACCATCACATCACTTACAGCGTGTACTGTGATGAGGCCAAGAGCCCCTCCACACATGGGCGAAGAGCTCCGATGCATTCTCTTGGCGCAAGCTGGTAATGCTGACCGCAAGGCATTTGTTTTGTTTTGGCGCGCTGACCACTCGTTTGTGTGAACGTGCCACCACCGCAGCGAAATGGAAAATCTTTCCGGGCCAAACTGACTGGATTTGTCCCACGAGTGACCGGCTCCCATACAAACTCCAAGTCAAAAAAGCTCCGTGCGTGATGCTGGACGGCGCCATCTGCTCGCCAGGCGAAAAAGACTCGGTCATCAGTGTCCTGATGGCTCGAGGCGCCTTCAATCACTCACTCACTCACTCACACATCCTCAAGCAGTTCTCCTCTCCCTCCCTCCCTCCATACAAGCAACAGAGCCACAGCACAGAGGACGACGCGTTGTCCCACTCTTCTATCCCCCCTTTGGACTTTTCCTTCTTTTTATTCCCTTGGCTCGCTCGCTCGCTCGCTCGGCCCTGTTGTTGTTTGAGCTTTTGAGCTTTTGAGCTTCTCGCTCGGGTCGGTCCCTCACTCCATCAGACTCCCATTTGCCGATTCTCGACCAACTTGTCCAACCAACAAGTCCCCGCCCGCACACAGCCCAACCAGCAACCAGCCAGCCAGCTCCAGCGACTCGCTTGCTTTCCTGTCTGTCTGCTACGTGGGACGCGCGCGATCGAGTCAACCAACCCCCATCGACTCTACAGCGTCACCAGGTCGATCCCGTCCTATTGTTCCAGCCAGGACCGCACGCACATCACATCCGCAGATAGCCAGCCAGGTCAAGTCCAACAACAAAAATCCAACAACACACCACACACAATGGCTCAAGCGTCCGGCCTTACCAACAACGCCACCACCATGGGCGACGAGGTCGTGAACCGGCTCCAGTCGCGCTTTGCGCGCCGCCTGCGCGTCGTGACCGAGCCCAAGCACAGCAACAAGATGCACCGCACGCGCACGCTGAGTGAGCTCATCTTGCTCTCGCCGCGCTCGAGTCCGCGCGTGACGCCACGCCACAACCGCTTCGATATGGATATCGAGGTGAGCGCGTTCTTCGCCGAGGGCGAGGGTGTCGTCGACATCCTCGAGGCGCGGCGCCGCGGCGGCTTCTCGTCGTCCTCGTCGACCGGTTCGTCCTCGATCTTCGAGGAGACCGCTCCGGGTTCGCGCTCGAGCGACCTCGCTATTCATGAAGAAGGTGATGATAACGAGGAGGACAACCAGGAGACGCATGATAACGAAGACGAGGCCATGGATCTCGTCGCGCAAGAGGACGAGGAGGTCCACGAGGCGATGGACGAGGTCGAGCCGGATGCTGAACCGGCGGTCGAAGAAGAGGCGTCGATTATCGAGGCTGAGCCGCAGCAACAGCCGGAGAACGCGCACAGCGTCGGCGAGGTGATCGACATGCTCTTTGAGATCCACACGGCTCTCAAGACGCGTCACCTGGGCCAGCGCACGGCCGCGTCCGCGCTCGCGGCGTCCAACCTGGTCTCGACTTTGGCGTACCCGGCTCCAGAGCCGATCCCGCGTGACGAGCAGCTCGAGAGCATCGAGAACACGCGCAAGATGCTTGAGTGCGCGATCTGCCAGGAGGTGTTCACATCCGCGACCGAGGCGACGTGCTGCGGCCAGATCTTCTGCAAGGACTGCATTGAGCGCTGGGTGAGCGAGCGTGGGTCGTGCCCCATGTGCCGCGAGTCCATTGGCTTCTCGCTGCTCGTGTCTTCGCGCCATGCGCAGCGCATGGCGAACGAGATGAAGATCACGTGTCCGTACTGCTCGGACGCGATGAAGAAGGCGGGTCTCGCGGACCACATGATGGCATGCGACATGGCACCAGTGGAGCCACCTCCGCCGGCCGATGTCGCGTTGCGCAACCTGTTGATCACGACTGCGCGCCTGAACACGGCGTTCCTCGCGCGCTTCCTCATGGCGCCGTCGCCACCGCAGGCGCTCATGATGCAGTGTTACATCCGCACGCGCGGCGGCGGCAACTACGAGCTGTACACGCAGGACACAGACACGCTGCTGTGCACGGCCGTGCGTCGTCGCCAGTACGACATGTCGGTGAGCTTCTCGATCTACCTGGCAAACAACCTGGACGGCAGCAACAACAGCAACAGCATCACGGCCGCAGGTAACAACAACAACGCGGGCGCGATCCAGGTCGCGCGTCTCGAGAAGAACTACATGGGCTCGCAGTACACGATGTTCGACACGTCGGGCGAGAACCCAGTGGAGCTCGGCGCGGTCCAGTACGCCGCGACGTTCGGCAAGAGCCCTCGCCAGATGCGCGTCGCGTTGCCACTTGTGAGCGAAGTGCCAGAGGTGGACAACACTGCGGACGGCGCCCCAGCTTGGCAGGTGCAACCATGGCAAGCGAGCAACAAGGAGGACACAATTCTGGCCCAGGTGGAGTCCCCAGACCCGTCCAAGGCGCTGCACCTGATCAACAAGCCTCCTGTGTGGATCGAGTCGCTCGAGGCGTACTGCCTGGACTTTGGCGGGCGCGTGGCCGCGGCCTCGGTCAAGAACTTTTTGCTCTCGCACCCGGACGACATGGACAAGACACTCATGCTCTTCGGCCGCACGCAGGACCGCCAGGTTTACTCGATGGACTACAGCCACCCGTTCACGCCCGTGCAGGCGTTCGCGATCGCGCTGAGCAGCATGGACTCGCACCTCGTGACCTTCGACTAAGCGTTGGCGGTCGATCGTGACAAGAGAGTGAGCCTATATATTAGTTTGAAACCCCAGCGGCGTGGCGCCCAGTAGCATGAAGGCACGCACAAGCCTGGTGACGACGGCCCTCAACCCACCCACCCCTCATAGAAAGTGTACCACAAGATGTAAAGAGTGTGTCTGTATAAAAAATGTACATTACTGTTTTCTTCCCATTGTTGTGTGCTTGGTGTCGTTTGAGTCCCGAAGGCGTTCATGAAAGACCACTTGCTTGCGTTGCTGTCCTTTCCAGTGATTCACGGATAATGATGAAGAGACAGCCTTTTGGTCGGGGCCACTGTAACAGATCGCACGGACGGCGACCTGAGCGCATCAAGGGTCGTTGCCTGCTGAAGTACTTGTAGAGAGAATGAACGCACTATGTAGTTGAGAACAGCATATCGTGAACGCTGGAGGTGTCGCTGCTATGCGGGTCATCATAAGCGTGCTCACTTGATCAGGCAACACGAAGCGCGACAAACATGTAGCGACAGGCATGCAGCGACGTTTGCTAGTGCCAACGAGCACGTTGATAGCACGAAACACCAGCAGCAACTCACTTGCGGATCCATATAGATGGCCATTCGCCATTCATTTCCATTACTCGCAGCACGCGAGCAGCAGAAAAGATCTTTGTAGCGAAAAGATTTCTTGGCGGTGGATTTGGGCCTCTCGTCACGGAAAGACTGAAGCTGCGACTCAGGCGAATCAAATGCGCACATGTCGCAGGTTTCACTGGCAGAAACGGCGTGTTGTAATTATGCAGAACTACAAGGCTGTTGCCGCAATTACTCTATGCAACGTGAACAATATTGGCATACATATACAGTTTGCGAAGTGATCGAATGGTACAAGCTGAGCTCAAGCATTGAGGAGAAGCCTCTTATAAGCGATTGCATCGTCTTGAAAAGGGTATCAAAAATGTCCTTGCTACTGATACTCGCGCTACTCTCTGAAACTCTTCCTTTTGATCAGCCACCAACCCAGCAGGCAAACAAAACAAGGCGACGACGATGGATGGATGGGCCATCTGCTGCTCACGCCGCGCTCACGCACCACCACCACGCACGCAGGGCCACTTACGTCCAGCCTCCGCCCCACGCAGCAGTAATCCGCCAGCAACCCCACCTACCTCACAACGCAACTCGCCTTACGCCCAGCCAGCCAGTCAACCGATCAGACCACCAGCTCTTCCGTTCGTAGCTCTTCGTCACGATGCTCTCCGCCGGTGTCACCTACGGCGTGATGGCCGTGACGCTCGTGGTCGTGGCCGCCTACGCGATCCTTGCGAGCCGCTCCATGGACGTCCACTCGGTCAAGAACTTCCTCAGGTTCGTGCTTCCTTGTTTAACAAACAGCACACGCGCGCGCTCGCCTGTCTTCTATCTATTGAAATGTGCTAACCTTTCGCTATCCGTGTTTGCGTCTTACGTGTGTGTGTACTTACCGCTCGTTAGTGCCAAGAACACACTGGGCGTCTTCCGCCTCGCGTGGTGCTTCTTCTCGGCCGGCATGGGCTCCTGGACGTTCTACTCGTTCCCGGAGATCGGCGTCATCGCTGGCTCCTGGGGCGTCATCGGCTACACGCTCTCGGGCGTGCTCGGCATGCTCGCGCTCGGCGTACGTCTCCCGTTCATGATTATTCTCATCATCATGCGCTCGTCATTACCAAATTCGCTTGACTGACATTCCTATCACTCGTCTATGTATTCCATTCGCATCGCTCTAGTGGATCGGCCCATACACCCGCGAACTTCTCGGCAATGGCGTCACGCTCACCGACTGGGTCAACAACGTACGTCAAGGGCTCACCACCATCATCCATTTTACTCATTCACCCTCTACACGAACACGGTCTCACCTTAACGTCTGTATTACCTATCTATTTACATTCTCTTCTATAATGACGACCAACAGCGCTTCGGCCGCCCGATGCAGATCTACATCGCGCTCATCGCGGTCTTCTACCAGTTCATCTCGCTCGCGTCTGAGCTCACGACCGTCGGCGCCTTGACTCAGATCCTGTCCCCGGGCGCCGATCCGGTGGTGCCCATCATCTGCATCGCGGTCATCACGAACATCTACTTGCTCATCGGCGGCCTGCGCGCGAGCCTGGCGACCGATGTGTGGCAGGGCATCGCCGTCGTCTCGCTCGTGCTCATCGTGGTCATCGCCATGGCATTCCACGTGACGATCCCCAAGGGCGCGTGGTCGAACTCACACGTCGCGGCGTTCACGACCACGGGCTTCGAGACGCTCGTGACGCTCTGCATCGCCGTCACGGCCTCCAACTTGTTCTTCACGGGCTACTGGCAGCGGGTGTTCTCCGGTGTGGACGACACCACGGTCTGGAGGGCTGCGCTGCTCGCGTGCGTGATCATCATCCCGTTCACGGTCGCGCTGGCGATCGCTGGCATGGTCTCATCGGTCGCGTACCCAGACGGCAACTACTTCTTCGCGATCCTGCTCGACATGAACCGCTTCTGGCAGGTGCTGGTCGCAATCGTCATCGCGTCACTCGCGAGCTCGGTCTGCGACTCGATTCTCGTGGGTATCTCGGCCGAGATCGTCGGTAACTTTCCGCAGCTCTCGCTGCTCCACGCGCGAGCGATTTGCGTGGTGCTGACTGTACCGGCGATCGTCATCGCTGTGCAGAACTACAATATCCTCAAGCTCTTCCTCATTGCCGACTTGCTCTGTACGGCCGCCGTGGGGCCGATGCTCTTGGGTGCCTGGAAGAAGACGTCCGTCATGGGGGCGCTCGTGGGCTCAGCCTCGGGTTTGATCACCATCTTCATCTGTGGCGTGGCGTACAAGGGCACGTTTGTTGGGGGGTTCGAGTGGTTCATATTGCCCGAGGGGCTCTACAGCTACAACAGCATGGTGACGTTCATCGTGACACTCATCGTGCCCATCGCCGTGACCGTCGGCGTCTCGCTCGCCGTGCCCAACAAGGCGCCTTTCCGCAACGACTACATGCCGGCCATGACCCCAGCATAGATAACTTGGACATCGACCACACGATTTTGGCTATAGCGGTAACCCCAAGTCTTACAAGACCCTATTAGTGATTGACGAATACCTCCTGATGAAGGAAGGGACAAACAATTCAAATAGTCTTCAAATCCCCCACTAAATCCACACACTGATCGCGGCTGGTGCATACTGCTTGCTAATGGTCCATTTAGCCTCCTCCATTTTACTTGTAGCTCGCGAGCGGCCATTTGCCGCTGTTCTCTTTCACAAAGGTGTCAAACGACCGCGGCTCATGGCCCAGCAGCTCCTTGATCGTGCTCGTAACCTGAGCCTCAGCACCGCCCTCGAGAGCATTGGCCATCGCAATGTCGCTCGCAATCTCGTCCGGACGCACGCCCTTGATCCAGAGCGCGGTCTGCACGGCCCATAGGGGAAAGTATGAGTAGCGCACCTTCTGCCCCAGTCCCTGGGAGAATTTGTCCGCCACTTGAGCATACGAGAGCGCCTCGGGGCCAGTCACATCGAACTCACCAATCTCTTTGACTTTGTCCTCACTGTTAGAGCCCTGGGCGAGCTTCACCACGGCCTCAGCGACGTCCATCGGGTGCACGAACGCCACGCGACCGCTCTTTACGGACAGGGAGAGCGTGCGGCCGCAGATCATCTCGTGCATACGGCTGCCGTGGAGGAACGTGTCCATGAGCGTGTTGGGGCGCACGAACGCCACGTCTCCATTGAAATCCGCTCGTAATTGGCGGATCTGCTGTTCAACGCGCCAATGAATGCGTCCGGACTCCACACTCGAGTACTCACCTAGTAGCCCTCGAGCACAGGAGACCTTGACGATATGGCTCAGCCCAACTTGTTTGGCCGCATCCACCAGGTTCTTTTCGTACTCTACGAGCAGCGGACTGCCACGAGCGCTCTCTGGCGGCGAGGATGACAGGATGACACCGTCGCAGGTCTCCATGGCATCAGCGATCTCCTTGGGCTTGCTCATGTCCACGAAGTACTCGCTCGACTCGGGGATGAGCTGCGGGTATTTGGCTCGCAGATCGCGTACGAACGTGCGTTCGAAGAGCGACTCATTTGGCGCGAGTGCGACGCGGAACGCGAGCTTCTTGCCACCAGTGGCGGCGGCGGTGGCGGCACTAGCGGCTTGGAGGATCGAGAGACTCAGCGGCGCCGACTGCGCGAGCGGCAACAGGAACGTACGCACCATCAGGCCGAATCGATCGATTGATAGATCTTCAACTGCCAAACCAGGTTTGAACACTGTGGCGTGTTTGGAGCCTCCGAATATGGACAGTCTCGAGCTTCAGTACCTACGATAAGATACGTGAACAATGGGATTTTTTACGTATCGTAAGAGGAGTTGTATGCAAAACAAGAGGATCGACCGACACGACCTTTCGTGGGATCGATCGATCACTTTGACCCTGACGAGTCAGTCAGTCATTGAACACCACGCGGCTCGCCTGCTCCTGTATCTCCACTCCCTGCCTGTTGGCAAACCAGCTAGCCAGCCAGCTAGCCAGCGAGCAGTGACAGTATCACCCACTCACTACCTCTCAAGGCACGATGAGCTCGCCGTCGTCAGCCAAGATCACCCCGAGCAGTTCCAAGGTCACCACCGCCAATGCCTCATCCCGCAACACGAAGCGTGACGTGAACGTGAACGCCTCTCGCTCACGGGCCTTCGGCGCCTCGTCGGTCTCCAACTCGAGCCGCAAGGTCAATGGCACGGGTGGGGGCCAGGGTGGAAGTGGCAGCTCGCAATCGGCGCGAGTGTTCCTCGACGGCGCTGACGTGACGCCGCAGTCGCTGCTCGTGAGCCGTATCAAGCCCTCGACGTCCCAGGACCAGCGCAGCAGCCAGAAAGGCAAGGGCCAGCCGACCCGCCGGTCCAGGAACACGCATGGCGCTGGCGGTGGAGGAGGCAACTCGGTCATGGGCGCCAGTGTGATTCTGAGCAACGCGTCGACGTCATCACTGGACGAAGGATCAGACACCGATGTGCCAACGACCAGCAGCAGTAGTCACAACAACAACAACAACAGGAGTTCGGGCAACGCGGCCAAGGCTTCAGGCGGGGCTATAAAGGCGAGTATCGTGCCAGCAGCAAGCCCTGTGGCTACAGTTTCACCGGGCAGCTCGACACCGGCAGTCAACATCAACCAGACCGACGATGAGGATGGAGGTGTCGGCCCCGAGAGCGATGAGAATGCTGCCACTGCGGCTCAGTCCGAGTCCAGCAAGCTCAAGGTCTCAGAGACTAGCTCAGCAGTGACTGCAGCCAACCAGCTCAAGCCCGAGAAGACGCGGCGCCGACCGATCACGATCGAGCTAGCCGAGACGCCGACGATGATGGTCTTCGAGCTGCGCAGCGTGTGCGTGGGCGCGGATGCGGACCACCACCAGGCCGTAGCGGCGCGCAACCGGCAGTACCTGGAGGTCTGTGCGGCGAAGAAAGGCAGCGACAAGTTCATCGAGGGCCGCTCGCAGACGCTGCAGCTCGCGCAGAAAGGCAAAGAGGTAATGACGGCGCCTCCGGCCACGCGTGACGCCATGTGCGTCGCCACGGACTGGGACATCTTCGACTGGTACGTCACCTAGGTCCCACCATGCTTGATCATAGCCGTGATCTGGAATTCTAATGCTAGGTCTATTTGTATAGCGCCCGCATTGAAGAGGACAACCAGAACGAGCACGACGAAGGCGGTGGTGTGGATACACCATCCACCACAGGCGGTGCCACTGGTGGTGGTATCGCCGGCGCCAAGTCGGCCCGGGCGTCCTCCGAGTACGAGAACGGCGAGCTGCAGCTCAAGCACCAAGTGGACGAGATCGTGGACGCCACACTAGTGTCTCCCGGCTGTGTACTGGACGTTGATGGTGACATCGTCGAAGATCTACGGGCGCGGCAGCACGCAAGAACGCGGCGTGTCAAACACGGCGGCGGTGGTAACAGGTCCAAGGGCCACTACGCGACCACCACCACCAACAACAGCAGTGGGACCAACACCCAGGGCTCACAGCAGGACTTTGGACGCTCAAGCACCATGAACGCCATGATGAACAACTCGAGTTCGTCCATGGCCTCGCCCACTCAGAGCGACGCAAACCTGTCGTTCAATACCTCGCAGCAGGACGTAAGCGGTGGTGGCGACAGCGGTGGTGCTGGTAACTCAAGCGCCCAGAACAGCCAAGCGGGCATGAGCGGCGCCTCGCACGGCGTGCTCAGTGGTGACAATAGCAGCGGAGGAGGGGGCGACGACAACAAGCAGAACGCCTACGCGCGCGCGAACACGAACGTGGACATCGGCGAGACGATCGCGCAACAGCGTACGCGCAAGGTGCTCGCGTCTGCGTCGCTCCTGAAAACCGTGAGCATCGTCGAGCGCGCTGTGCAGCAGAACGTGTATCACCAGCAGCACGTGTTGTACCGCAACTTCCCCTCATTGGTGATCACTGATGATGATAGGAAGCGAGGAGGTTCGCATCACCGTCACCAGGGCGATGCTGGTGGCGGCGAATGGCGCTCGATGGGACAAGGTTCAAGTGCTGGTGGCGGCCCTGGTAGTGTGAATGGCTCGTTCTCAGACTTCCCCAGTGGTGCTAGTAGCTCTACAGGTGGATGTCTTGGAGGCACGCGCAATGGCGGTGCTGTAGGCGGCAAAGGCGCGTTGGAGAAGCTCTGGGCGTTCCAGTGCAAGCTCACAGAGGGCCGCCGCGTGTCGTGTCTGGCGTGGAATACGGTGAATGAGGACCTGCTGGCGGTCTCGTACTGCTCGAGCACGGACGGGAGAGCGGACAGTGCATCAGTTTCGAACAGCAATGCGGGGAGTCTCGGCGGTGGTGGTGGGATGGTTGGTACTGGTGGTGGGTACAACCTAGGAGCAGCTCAGTCACTTGGCGTGGCTGCAGCCTTAGGCTCAGGCTCCGGCGCCCAATCAACTGGCGCCGATGGCTCAGCAATCAGTGCTGACGACGAAGGCCTGATCCTCTTCTGGTCGCTCAAGAACCCCGAGTACCCGGAGCGCGTGTACAACCTCGGTGCTGGGGTCATGTCGATTGACTTTAGCCATACGCAACCGTACCTTCTCGCTGTTGGTTTTGCGAACGGCGTCGTCGCGATCTACGATACGCGCAAGGACGATTCGGCGCACACAGGCGGTCATGAACCAGGAAGCTTCGGAGCTTCAGGCTCCCACCCAGCACTCGGATCAACGGCGGCGACTGCAGCTCTCAAGCTGCTGCACACGCCTGCACCAATCGCGAGCAGCGAGGTGTCGGCCGGCAAGCACCTGGACGTGCTCTGGCAGGTCAAGTGGATCAGCAAGGGCAGTGACCGCGGCGAGAACGTCGTGAGCATCTCGAGTGACGGCCGTGTGACTGAGTGGAGCATGAAGAAGGGACTGAGCTACTCGGACCTGATGACGCTCAAGCGCATCGCGAACCCGCTGCTGGGCTCGGATTCGCGCGCCGACGGCGTGATCTCGCGTCAGGCGAGTGGCCACTGCATCGACTTTGCAAAGAACGATCCGTCCGTCTACTTTGTCGGTACCGAGGACGGGCTCATCCACAAGTGCTCGGTCTCCTACAACGAGCAATACCTGCAGACGTACCTGGGCCACACGGGGCCGGTGTACCAGATCCTAGTGTCGCCCTTCTGCAGCGATCTCTTCCTCTCGTGCTCGGGCGACTGGAACATCAAGCTGTGGCACCAGGGCGAGCAGCGCGAGGTGCTCAACTTCCGATCGGTCGACCTCGCGCACGCCGTGCATGGCATCTCGTGGTGTCCGAGTGATGCGACGATTTTCGGCGCCGTGAGCGAAGACGGCCGAATCGAGATCTGGGACCTGCAGCAGTCCACGCTGGACCCAGTGATCACGCACTTCCCAAAGAAGTACGCACGTGTGAGCGCGAACCTTGCTTCAGCAGCGTCTGCACCAGGTGCAAACAGTATCAATACACCTGGTGGCAATGATACCAGTGGACTGGACAACCTCGACGATCCACTGTTACCTGCTGCTGGATTATCGTCAGTCCAAAGTGGTGGCTCTGGTACGAACGGTGCCTTTGGCTCGTCGCTGTCTCAGCCAGAGTTCCTAACACCGCTCGAGATCCCACTCGAGTGCACCAAAATCGCGTTTGCGCCCTCTGCGCCGATCATCGTCGTGGGTGACTCGACTGGTGACGTGACCGTGTACCGCGTACCGACGCTCGCCGATGGGTGCAATGAGGAGAACATGAGTGTTGATGAGCAAATCGCCAAGCTGCACCGCGCAACGAACCCGAACAAGCACGAGTAGGTTAGGTCAGCACCAAGGTGACAGTGCTGATCGATTATGGTGTATGATAACACACTTTGTGATGCTGCGTCTACATAGAGCCAAGACAAAATGTCAATACCACTTGATACCACCCTCGCCAACGGTATATAACCCGAACAGTAAAGTGTTCTAGTAACCGAGTGCATTGATGATTCATGGTGTTCAATCTCTTACTCCGCCATACATGACAATAGGAACTTCTCTTCGATCCCCTGAGCATCAATTAGCCTGCTACTTACTTGGGGGCGACGTAGCCCGCGAGCGTGAGAGGCACGCCCGCTGGGCACGGGATCGTGGCCGCCGCGTTCGAGGCCGCCGCGCAGTCCACCGACGAGAACGGGCCAGTCGTGCCCTGCTTGCCCATCTTGGCGTAGCACGTACGGATGGCCGAGAGCTTGGTCGTGCCGTCCACAGCCGAGCAGAGCACTTGCACCTTCTTCGGGTAGAGCGCCTCGACGGCCGCGAGGCTCGGCGCGGCCTTGGCGAGCGAGGCCGCCCACTTGTTGATCTGCTTGGTGGCCTTGTCCACGGTCGCGGCGGCGTTCAGGGCCGCCTTGAAGTACGTGACCGCCATCTTCTCGTAGTCCGTGCCAACCGCCGAGTAGCACACACCGTGCTTCTGGAACTCGTGGTTGTAGATCTCGCAGAGCGAGTCGTAACCGTTCGAGGTCGTCGGGTCGACCCACTTGTTCGACATCTCCGCAAGCAGTGGCAGGTTGTTCTTGGCGAAGTTGAGCGCGTTGTACGGGTGGTTGGCGCCCGTGGACGTCGCATTGCAGCAGCTCAGGTAGCCGGCGTTGTAGTTGGGCCACAGGCCGTGGATCGTGAGCTCACTCTTGACCACCTCAGGCTTGCACGTCAGGCCGTTCGGGTACGGCAGCACATTCTGGTGCGAGATGGTTGCGTCCACGCCGAGCAGGAGCTCGCGGCAGAACTGCGGCACGAAGAGCTGCTCGAGCAGCAGGTAGTCGTAGTCGCCTGGCACGAGCTTCTTGGCGAGGCACGCCGGGTCCGAGGTCGGGCACGTCGGCGTCGTCTTGGCGCCCACGCAAATATCCACGCACTGTTGCTTGGCTGGGGTGGCCAGCCAGCCGCCGAGGTAGTCGACGGCCGACGCGGCTTGGAGCTGCGCGGCGGCGACGGCGCACACGGCGAGGAGAGCGGACTTGGTGAACATCTTGATGAAGACTGGGGAAGGGGAAGGTACTGACTGGAAGGCAGTGAATTGAGAAATGAGCAAAAGAATTTCACTGGCGCAGTGGCGGCGGTGTTGCTGCTCCAGCCTGTTGTGTATACAGTCCAGTCCGCACATGCCCAGCCGATCTTGAGACAGCGTGGTTGCTGATCCTTTCGCGACGTTTCCAGCTGTTTGCTGCTTGTCAACCAGTAACCCGTTATCGAAGGTGAGCTTTCTGATTGTGATTGCAATGGAGCAAGCCTCTCATACAACTTGTGCGAAAAAAGGCTGCAACAAAGGAGAAACAATGATGATTGATGATGCTGGTGGAGATGGAGATGGAGATGATGGAGCCCCTCGCTCTTGTGCACGTGTTGTCGCCGGCTCTGTGTGTATGCGCGTGTTTCAAGTTTTCAATACGAATTCATTCGCTCCATACAAAATTCAAAGCGAGCGTTGAACATTGACGTGAAGAGAGCTCTGCGTTTAGAAGCAATTTTGTATGGGGACTCACACAGCGAGAGGCACTGCTGGTCCATGGTGGCGAAAGAGAGGGAGTCTTCACAAAGATCGCGGACGAGCGATCGTACACTCGGGTCCCACGATGCTGACAGGATCGCCTTCGCTGTCGTGATGAGGTGGGAAGTGTGGGGTGACATGTGCTCAACAACCTCTTTATTGAATGTGTAAAATATCGTGTGGCCACATAATCTCGTTATCTGCACCAATGAATACATACAAAAACCTTCTTATAACTGCTGAAGTGATATTTGTGGCAAAGTGGTTGTGGTACCTTGACAGCGACTGTGGGACTCTGAGCGCGTTACACACGACGGCTGGTGTCGTATTGTAATGAGCGCTTCAAGCAGGAAGACATCAGAGAGCTCGCTCCCTACTCTGTGAGCGTTGGCCCCAATGGCACAAGTCTCCATAGAGCAACAAGACTCGAGGGTGCGTCTTTACCGAGCATGGAGAGCTACGCTGTGGCTGCACTCACCCGAGTAAACTTGAAGCTTGTGAGGGCTACGTGAAGTGCTCCGCTGTAAGGATCTGAATCCAATCGGCACCTCGCAATCAAATTCCGCTGACCAGTTATCCAGCCATGCATGCATGCAGACATGCAGGCCTAGCGGTCACGTCGACCAAGGTCCCTCCGTTTACGCTCAGATTGCTGCAGCGCTTGCGTCCTTGTTCTTCGCCTGCGGAGGAAAAGACGCCCAAACAAAGCGTCAACAGGAGCTCTGTCTTCGCGTTCATTCTCTGTCACTTCTCCTTTGCGAATTGGTTCATCGTGTGCTGCTCGAGCACGATGATGAGATTGATCGGTACTTCGTGAGCGTTTATGTGTCCCAAGCTTGGCACAAGAGAGTGAGCCTGATCGCGAATACACGCTGGAGTATTGCACATGGGCCTTCTGGCCACTTCTCTTCGACTCGTGAAGCGCACAGACGTATGACACGCTTCGCCTCTCACCGAGTGGCGGAGCCACTTGTTAAAAACCGGATCTAACGCTCTGCAGACGAAGAGTGCATCAAAAGCATGGTGTTCCTGGTTACTAGTAGCGAGAGCCAGGGCTACAGTACTGTACAGCACACTTTATAGTCGCCGAGCCAGCAACATTCCCAGTTGTCAGCTGCCGCTCTGTACGTTTACATGCGGCCTGCGAACTGCGGAGCAATACCAGATGGAAGCATCGAAGTGCTTCGGTTCTCGAAAGGAGCCATGTGGAGAGGAACGGAGTGGATCTTTTAGTCGACGCCACATGGTCTGCTGGCTCGCTCGCAGTCGACCATCCGCCTGCAGAGCTGCTAGGTACCAAAACCGGAACCGGCATGCTGCTCAATTCAACTGGACCGCTGCAAGTCGGTGAACTATTGTTTACGAATGCCAACGAGTTCGAAAGAGGCAAAGGCACGAATGCAGCACCATCCATTCAGTTGGAGCCTCAGCAGACCTGAATTGGACACGCATGTTTCACAAATGTTGCGCGAACAGCAACCATGTCAGGTTATGCTCACAGTAGGAGCACTCTTGGACGAGACGAGGGCATCAAAGCGAGCAAATGGTCGAGACCTCGGGCGAACTCTGTTTCACGGCTGGTCCTGAACTTCCAGGTATTCCAGGACGTTTGTGGATGACCGCCAGGCCAAGACTATAACCCGCACTGCGTGCCCCCAGCAAGAAGGATTTCCGTGCCTGTCGCTAAACGTCCTCATACCGCTCTCACGTGGTGTCATGAAGCTGGATGTTTGCTGATGCAATGCCGCGTGCGAGTGCTTCCATCAAGGTATCTTTACGTGGCCACGCGCTCTGGTTAACCGACTCGCTTCCCGATCCCGTTGACCTACAGCCATTTCATAACGTGGCCATTCGTTGAGGCCGTGGGCGTAGACTGACTACTTAAAGATGCGGCGCATCTACAGATCTGTCACGAGGAGTTCTCGTTGAACACGACATGCTCAATTGGTGAACGCAATGCTACAGTATCCATTACAGCCAAGCTTGCACTATAAAGCCGCGCAGCTACGCAGTAAGATACTAGTATGCTGGACGAGGGGGAGCGAGATCCAAGGTGTATCTGCTCCTTTATCAAGAAGTTTCACTCCTGCGCCATCTTTGAGTGGAACTGAATAGCTTCCCGGTGCCCAGTAGATGACATTATAGCCATTTCGTAATGGAGTCATTCGTTGACGCTGCGAGAATCTGACTTCCTGGACGTGTGTGTGGTGGTGGTTCGTCGACGTATTCCATAGGATGTTGTTGCTGTTGAGGTGTGAGCTAAGCGCATGTCTGTGGTAAGGAAAACCGTGCAATCGGTCTATTACCGTCTTGATGGAAATCACTCAACTCTCTTCTACCATGCTGCTTCCTGCTTTACAGTGGTGCCTTGTACGGCAGCAGCGTGAGTGGAACCCCCGCGGGGCACGGCACCGTCGCACTCGACTTGGCCGCGGTCGCACAGTCAATGGGCGTGAACGGGCCAACCGTACCCTCCACAGTCTGCTTGGCGTAGCACGTGCGAATGGCTGAGAGCTGGTTCTTGCCATCCACACCCGAGCAGAGCACCTGGACTTTCTTCGGGTACAACTTGTTGATGGCCGCGAGGCTTGGCGCCTTCTGAGACTCTGCGGCCCACGTGTTGAGCTGTTCAGTGGCAAGCTGGTGCGTGGCTGCGGCGTTGAGCGTAGCCTTGAAGTACGTCACGGCGGCAGCCTCGTAGTCCGTGCCATTGGCCCCGTAGCAGAGGCCGTGCTTCTGGAACTGGTGGTTGTAGATCTCGCAGAGCGTGTCGAAGGCACCAGACTGCGTCGGGTCGATCCACTTGGTTGACATCTCCTTGAGCAGTGCTGGCTGGTTCTTGGTGAACGACGCGGCGTTGTACGGGTGGTTACCAATGGTGTCGCTCACGCTGCAGCAGCCCGCATAGCCGTCGTCGTAGTTGGGCCACAGTCCGTGGATCGTCATCTCGCTCTGAACGACCGACGGCTGGCACGTGATGCCGTTCGGGTACTTGTTGACGTTCTGGTGCGAGATGGTCGAGTCCGTGCCCTTGAGCAGATCACGGCAAAACTGAGGGACGAAGAGTTGCTCCAACAACAAGTAGTCGTAGTCAAAGGGACGCTGCTTCTTGGCCAGACACGCTGGTTGGTTGGTCAGGCAGGTGGGGGTCGCCTTGGTGTTCACGCAGATGTCCACGCACTACTGCTTTGGTGGTGAGGCTGCCTTCCAGCCACCGAGGTAGTCGGTGGCAGTGGAATCACGGAAGTTGCTGATCATCAAGGCGGCGAACACAAAGAGTGAGGTCTTGGTAAACATGGTGGTTGAGCTGAGATAGAGATGCTGGAGGTGCTTGATTCAAGGCGAATTGGAGAATGACTAACAGTGTAGTCGAGGGCCAAGCTATCTTGTATCTTGTGGTGACTGGGTGGCCAGTGAGGGCGCGCGGGCAAGAGATCCGGTCTCGTCCTTGACATTATTAGTACCTCTCGCTGCGATGACCAGGACGATTTCTCTTGCGCGTGCGTGCAAGTGGATGTGGATGCGGAAGTTGAGCGGACCTCTAGTCCACAGATTCGTCTACGCGCACGTTCGCATGCAGCTTGCACGCTGGCGTGACAAATGAGCGCAGCAGTCACGCCTTCAACAAAACTCGACGCTGTTGTTCGGCACCAACGAGTCAACACCATGATCACCACCCATGGAGCAACGTCATACAGGGAAGAAATACCTACGTTGGTACTCACCAACACAAGAGTCACTCACTAGGATTGTTCATTTATTGACCGTTATATAGTTCGATCAAGCATCACACAAAACAGAGCTGATCAATCATTTACGAATTTACTGAGGTGGCGAGTACGCGAGCAGCGTGAGTGGCACGCCCGCGTCACACGGCACGGTGGCAGCGGCCTTGGCCGCCGGTGCGCAGTCGATCGGGTTGAACGGACCGACGGACTGCTGGTCCGGGACCTTCTCGAAGCACGAGCGGATGGCTGAGAGCTGGTTCTTGCCGTCCACGGCCGAGCACAGCACCTGGATCTTCTTTGGGAAGAGCGCCTCGATGGCCTCCTTCGATGGCGCCTCGTTGTCCTCAGCCGCCCACGTGTTGATCTGTGCCGTGGCGGTGGCCACCGAGTCCGCGGCGTTCAGCGCCGCGCGGAAGTACGTGACCGCGGCAGCCTCGTAGTCCGTGCCGTTGGCCCCGTAGCAGAGGCCGTGCTTCTGGAACTCGTGGTTGTAGATCTCGCAGAGCGAGTCGTACTCGTTCGACTGCGACGGGTCCACCCACTTGGTCTTCATCTCGGCGAGCAGCGTCGGCTGGTTGACCGAGAAGTCGAGCGCGTTGTACGGGTGGTTACCAATGGTCTCCGATACGTTGCAGCAACCGGCGTAGCCGGCGTTGTAGTTGGGCCACAGTCCGTGGATCGTCATCTCGGACTTGACCACCTCAGGCTTGCAGGTCAGGCCGTTCGGGTACGCGTTGATGTTCTGGTGCGAGATGGTCGAGTCCGTTCCGACGAGCAGGTCGCGACAGAACTGCGGCACGAAGAGCTGCTCGAGCAGCAGATAGTCATAGTCGTACGAGCGCTGCTTCTTGGTGAGGCAGTCCGGGTCCGAGGTTGGGCACGTCGGCGCGGCCTTGGAGTTCACGCAGATGTCCACGCACTGCTCCTTTGGTGGCGACGCAAGCCAACCGCCGAGGTAGTTGACGGCGGTCGAAACCTGGAACTGGCCGGCCATCATGGCGGCGAACACGAAGAGTGAGGTCTTGGCGAACATAGTGTGGGTAGTAGTAAGACGCGGGGTGGGGAGGGCTGGCGTGCTTGGTGCGAAGGAAATTCGATTGTGAGAGAAGACGGAGAGCTGCCAAGCGCTCTGCTGGCTGGCGCACAGTCAGTCTGACTAGGGGTCTGAAAGAGCGCTGTAAAGGTCTCAGACGAAGGACTCGGTGGGGCTGAGCTGATAGTGACGCTGATGGAGAGACCGCCACCGACTCGCACTGTTTATGTCGTAGGTCTCTCGTTGTTGTTACTTCCCTCCCTCCCTCCTTCATCCCCATCCCATTGTCAGTCAGTCGATCAGTCAGTCTCACGTGTGTGCAATGCCACGCCGAAACCGAATCTGACGACGACGTGTACACACGCACACCAGCCAAGCAAATTGGATTTGAAGGGAACACGCTGAGAGGAGATTCTCAGTCTGCTTGCCACTGAGAGAGAAGCAATGGCCGTTGCATTCTCACACAGTGAGAGGAGAGGACAGGAATACACAGATCGTTGTTAGCGATCTGCTGCATGGACACATCGATAAATGGATGGTTGGCATTCGCTTAGAAGCACTGAGCGACGAGTTACAGTACTGATGGAGACAGGAGGAGTCGATTGTCGCTGGACATTGGTGGGTGGGTATCACTGTCATGTCCAGGCACCACTCTTGCCATTACAGCGTACCGTACCTCCCTCCACCACTGTTGACATCTTTGCTAAGGTAGAAGCAGATTGCGATCTTTCGCATCTGGGAGACTGAGGGAACGCCGCCGAACAATCAACACGCTCATGACGGGTGGTGCTTGCTCTCGTCCTTCGGCTTTCCTTTCGGCGCTCCATCCCCTCATTGATTCTGGATGTCCGTGAATGCGCAGGTAAATACCAGAGGCAAGAGGGAATGCTCGCTCTCGCGCACTCCGATGACGAGAGCGTCGTTGTGGGCACTCACACCAGTACCATGCGACGACGGACGCACGTCAACCAGCTGTTACAAGAGCAGCACTCAGAAAAGAGACACATTGGGGAAGGGGACATGAAAACGGACAGCAACTTGCCCACTGTCAACTCGTCACTGGCTTCCCTCGTGGACAGCAAGTTGTTGACACATTTTGCCAACTCGCTGTTGGCGAATAGTGTTTGCTGCTCACGCCTCAAGGGCTAAAGAAAGGAAACCTTTAGCTTTTGTATGTGGATCCGTCGGTCAGTGTTCCCCCTGCCGGTTATGCGAAAAGTATGCGCAATGCTGTTGGTCAAGCTCCAGAATTGGAAGATCAACGGATGGCGAAAGACGCAGCCATTCCACGTACAGCCGAGGTGATCGAATCGATTGCCGCTTGCACCTGTGATCGTTGAAGCACCGACTAGATCACCTCACCTCTTGGCTTCTTGGCGACCAAAGGCCCGAGCAAAAGCCAAGTGAGGCAGACATGCTCAGCGTTGTTTCTGCAGAATCGGCTCGCCTCTCTCAAGAGTCAAAAAGGGACGTAGAAGCTTCATTTGACACACTCATGAACACCTACAAGTTCGACGCACTTCGCTCTATCATGCAGACTGCTGGTACGCTGGGTTTCCTGGAGATGCGTACCTGTCCAGTGCGATCGGAGCCTTGGGGTCACAGAGCACCAGGGCGCCTTGTGCAGCTGCTGGTGCACAGTCGACCTGCTTGAACGGACCTGCGCCCCCAGTCGCCACGGCTGGCTTCTCAAAGCACGTGCGGATGGCCGAGAGACGGTTCTTGGTCTCGTCGACACCGGAGCAGAAGACTTGAACCTTGTTGACAAAGAGCGCCTCGAGTGCTACCAGAGACGGGATCTGCGCTTTCTTGGCGGACGCCCATTTGCTGATCTGTTTGGTTGCCTTCTGCACTGCCTTGGCGACTCTCAAGGTCGCCTTAAAGTACGTCACGGCGGCAGTCTCGTAGTCGAACCCAGAGGCAGTGTAGCAGAGGCCGTGCTTCTGGAACTCGTGGTTGTAGATCTCGCAGAGTGTGTCGAAGGCACCAGACTGCGTCGGGTCGATCCACTTGGTTGACATCTCCTTGAGTAGCGTGGGTTGATTCTTGGCGAACGACGCAGCGTTGAATGGGTGGTTACCGATCGAGTCGCTCACGTTGCAGCAGCCCGCATAGCCGTTGTTGTAGTTGGGCCACAGTCCGTGGATCGTGAGCTCGCTGTTCACCACGTCGGGTTTGCAGGTGACCCCCGACGGGTATTTGTTGACGTTCTGGTGCGAGACAGTCGTGTCGGTGCCCTTGAGGAGATCTCGACAAAATTGTGGCACAAAGATCTGCTCAAGCATGAGGTAGTCGTAGTCTCCCGTGTGCTGTTTCTTCGAGAGGCATGCAGAGTCCGAGGTCGGACAGGTCGGTGCCGCCTTCGAATTGATGCAGATGTCCACGCACTGTCGTCGCGAAGTCGAGCCTGGGAGCCACCCGCCGACGTAGTCGATTCCCTGGACACCCTGGAACTCTATGAGGGACAGCATAGCAGCAGCGACGAGTGAGCGCTTGAGAGTGTGAGCCATGACCAGCACTGTGCTCGTGTTGGTCGTCCTGTTTGACGGGTGAAATGAAGAGTGTGATAAAAGTCTGAACTCAAGCTCACCCAGGATTTCAATCGGTCTGAATGGGACTGAGCGAAGGATCCGCCATTATCGCTGAGGCATGTGGTTACGAGAAAGCGAGTTCACCCATTCCGATGTCTTGGTCGACCAGCCGGTCGGTTTTCACTGAAGGGACGAATCGAGTTCACCAACAAACACCAAGACGTTGAGCCATTTATTCACACTTCACTGAGTCACCCCACCACCTGCCTTTCCGCCTCAAGTCGCCATCTTCAGCTGACGATCAGCGACCAGCGCAGCTGATGTCGCACCTTCACCGGTTAGCCAGACTTGCAGACATACGGTAAGCATCCGCATTCGGCGGTTGAGAAGATGGCTACGTGCCCAGTTCATCTGTACCAACTCTGATCGCTTGAATCCCAAGCACTTAAATTGGGCTCTGAAGCATGAAGACCAGAGCTTGCGTGGCTCTCAATCAGAATTTCTACTGTAGATTTTGAGCTCCTCCCTTTGATGAGGAGCTTCACAGTCAACAAACAAACATGGGTTCATGAAAAAGACAGCGACCATCACTCCGGAAACTGACTGGATTTGAGTCAGAAATAATTTGATGCGCAAGCTGAGATAAAGAGGTTGAATAATGGAGACCTTGTATAGAGGTTTATAAGATCTATACCCCTAATGCTGTCACCTGCAGCTCCATGCTCTTGGTGGTCGCTCGCTTACTGCAGCGCAGTGTACGGCAGTAGCGTGATTGTCGCAGTCCCGCCGCACGAGATGGTTACGTTCGCCTTGGCCGCTGGCGTACAGTCGATCGTTGTGAAGGGGCCGTAGCTCGTGTAGTTCGACGGCTCGGCGTAGCATGTGCGCACGGCTGAGAGCTGGTTGCCGCCATCCACGGCCGAGCAGAGCACCTTCACGCTCTTCGGGTACAGTGCGGCGATCACGGCGACTGTGATCTGTGGCACCGTAGCCCTGGCCCACTTGCTGAACTGCTTGGTCGCCGCCTCGCGAGTCGACGCGGCGTTCAGGGTCGCGCGGAAGTAGTCGGCTGCGGTGAGGTCCCGGTTGTCTCCGGACACACCGTAGCAGATGCCGTGCTTCTAAAACTCGTGGTTGTAGATCTCGCAAATGGTGTCGTACTCGTTCGGCTGCGTCGGGTCCACCCACTTGGTCTTCATGTCCCGCAGGGGCTTCTCGTGACGACCGGCAAACTTGGCGGCGTCGTACGGGTGGTTGCCGATCGTGTCGCTCACGTTGCAGCAGCTGGCGTAGTAGTTGGGTCACAGGCCGTGGATCGTCATCTCGAACTTGACCATCTCGGGCTTGCACGTGATACCCGCCGGGTACGGGTTCACGTTCTCGTGCGAGATGGTCGAGTCGACACTCTTGAGCAGGTCACGGAAGGACTACGGGATGTAGATCCGCTCGAGCAGCAGGTAGTCGTCACCCTCGGTACTCGTGAGCGAGGAGAACGCTATCACTCAACTCGTCGCTGGTATTTTGTAGCAGCAGCTCCTTTTTGCGCATCTCTTTAAGCCCTCTCGCACATAAGCCAGCCTGTTGCGGAAGAGTGCAGCGAAGGCGGCAGTGATGTGCCTTCCTTTGAAGACTGCCATGTCTTCCAAATTCCTCTTGACGGCCCTCTTGCTGTAGTTGTAGGAACCTGCATATCGATACAAGACATGCATGTAAGTGTCCAAACAGGCAACAGGATCGCATGGCATCAGAGAAAAAAAGTGCTTACCGATGATCGCAAACTACAGCGTCACACAGCACCAATGCCGTCAGTTAGCGACCTCAGCGCAAGACATGCAGAGTACAGCAACACTCGCCTTGTGGTGCAGCATGCGAGGAGACCGGAGGATCGGGACGCCCTCTTTTTCGAGGTGGTGTACTTTGGACTCACTGCATTTAGCCATCTCGGAGTCGACGAGTATCCGCACATGCATGTTTGACCTGCGATGCAGC
>JAASGO010000144.1:0-43207 GCA_023334245.1 Globisporangium cederbergense | reverse complement strand
TTGAAGATTCATATTAGCTAGAAAACAAATCAAAAGAATCCAGGGAGGTAAAGGCACGACAGGATCTGTGTCCTGCGATATAGATACGCGTGCCTGCGTCCTACGACCCATGTCCTACCCACAGGGCGCCCCCTTGGAGAAGAAGCAACGAGTAGGAAGGCAATAAAGAAACAGACAAGCTCACACATTCACTTCTCATTTTACCATCAATACAACAACCACTTCTGACTCAAGCTCCTCGCCTTCGCCTCTTCGTCTCCCTCGCACACGACCGTGGTCCCTCGCCATCCACCGCTTCCTCGCTTCACGCCCGGCCAGCGCTCATCTCGCTCAGTCCTTTGGCTGCATCAAGTGTCAGGTCGTTACAGAACCGAGAAGCTGTCGCTACTGTTCGTGGGCTTCGCACGCCAGCCACGTTACTTTAACAAGCAGTCAACTGAGCAACTGAACGTCAACTACACAAACACAAAAAAGGGATGGATGACACGCCAATTCTTTTGCTACTGAGTGCTCAAGCTCAATGCGAAGATGAAGGCAGAAAAACGCAAAATTCTGCTTCTCTTGGATAACGTGTCATCACGCCACTTTGAAGAGCCACTCAGCAACGTACAAATCCAGATGCTTCCTTCAAACACGACCTCAGTACTCCAGCCTCAGGATGCCGGCATAATTGCGTCTCTGAAAGCGTGAATACGGAGAAAACAAACCGAGTATGCTGTGAACCGGTTTAATGAGATCATGATCCTGACAACAGACGAGAATGCAGAGCAGATGAAGAAACAGACCACCAATATCTACACTGTGGATATACTGGAAGCAATGAGATGGTGCATCGAAGCTTGGGATTCGGTGACACAGACATCCATTTCAAACTGCTGGAAACACACAGGTATTCTTCCAGATATCTTAGACGAACTCATACACGGTGTTTCAGGTTGTACAATAGCTTTGATAATATAACTAACTTGTCACTCTGCTTTGTGATCACAAGTGTTGGTGAATTTCATTTTTTATATTTGATGTCCTTAAATTTTATATCGCTTCTTTCTTGGGAAGTATTTATTTTTCGAGTAAACGGCTTCAGAAAGGTATTTCGTAGCCAAGGGAAGACTGTATTCCACCATATCAATCAGCGTTACAAGGCCATCATGACAGCCGCAGTAGCGATCGCAGATGACACCGCAACACTCACTGAAAGCGAGGAGCTGCGCCCATTGGCTCCAGACTTACCCGTACTTGGGGCACTGGAGCCGCCGCCGATAATCGATGCGATGGTGGCCGATGGCGAAGTGGTAGTGGTGGACGTACTTGATGGTGTCTTGGTCGTGGTGGTCGTACTTGATGGTGTCTTGGTCGTGATCAACGGTGCTGTCGTCGTGCTTGTCGGGGTGTCGCTAACACCGACCGCCTCGCAATCCGTGAGGATCGACTGGAACGTCTCCTTGAAGTTCGTGCCGTCGGAAATGCAGCTGGGCATCTGCTTCACGACCTTCTCGACAGTCGCGGAGCACTCGGCGTTCGGACAATAGGCGAATGTGTCATCAAGGCAGTTGGCGTCCGCGAGGATCGTGCCCGAGAGCATCCGGATCTTCGCTGCTTCGCTTTGCGTGCAGGCCGAGGCCGCAGACGCGGATTCAATCGAACAGAGCGCGAGCGAGGCGATCATAGCAACCAGCGACGCGAGCTTCATTTTAGCGTGTGGTGATTGGGAGGTGGTGGGCTGGTAGAGGCTTGAGTTGGCGTATTCGCGCGGAGGCGAATTGCGGAATCAAGGGACCGAAGATGTTATTGCTCTGCTGGCGCGCTTCTAAAGGAAGGGGCGAGCGGTGGGTTCACAAAGGACTTGCGTTCTGGTATTGCTGTTGTATCCAGTCCTTGGAGGTACTTACCTCTAATGAAGGGTGTGAATCCAGGCGAAAGTTTGAAATGACTTGGAGGAACCCATCCAGTGCACTGTCATCAAAAGAAGACGTGTTCTATTCAACTCTGTTTGAGCAGCTAGTGGTGGTCTTCGATCTCCTCTTGATGCAGTATCGTCATGATAGACGGTGGCTTAGAGACAGATCTCGCCCAACATACAGCAACGCTCAACATCCATCATGACGCTCGCTGACGATATAGTTCTCTCTGGATCACAGTACGAAGAAGGTGAAGCTGTGAGGTGGTGTAAATGAACACTACAATAGGAACTCCGCAAGTCACAGTTAATGGCTCGTTCTACAGGGCCATCACGACAATGATTGTGGCCGCCGACGAGAGCGCCACGCTGCTGGCGAGCGAAACGCTGCTGGCCGCTGACTTGGTCGCGGTTGGCGCTGGGGTAGTGGCGGTGCTGCTGCTGCTGGCGACCGTTGTGGTAATGGTGGTCGATGGGGTCTTCGTGGTCGTGGTGGTGGTGTTGGCGCTGCCGGTGCTGCTGGACGCTCTGCTTGAAGTTGACGCCCTCGGAGTAGCAGTCCGGAATGTCCTTGGCGACTTTCTCGAGTGTCGTGTTGCACGCCGCGCTCGGGCAATCGGCGGCGGCGATTGAGGTGGACGACGTGGTGGAGTCGTTGACTGCAGTATTGTCAGCGCAGTTGCCGTTTACCCCGACCGTGGCCACGAGCGAGAGCAATTGAGTTTGGTCATGCAATTGGGTACACCCGAGAAGTAAGGCAGTCGCAGTATCGCTTGTGTGGCCCACCTGACGAGCTGCGTGGCTTCACCCTGCCAAATTACGACTGCAAGTTGCCTGCTCAATAGGAAGGCTCCCACCAGCAAAGCCGAGAGCACGATCAATTACACGTGTCTCCTGCATGTGCAAGCCTCGACGGTTTTCCTGGGAAGGAGGCGTGCGAACCACCTGGTACTGTTCGTGGTTCCTTGTTCCTTGCCAATGACCGCACGAAGGGGTGCTTGGCTCTCGGCACAACGGGGGCTGACGCATGTGGTTTCTGTGAGTACGTGAGAGAGCATTTGTTGGAAAAGAGTGTTGTTATTTAGGTCCATTGGTGGTGATGCATCGGAGCTGAGCTTTTCAATGTACCTGATAAACTACACGAACGCCATGACTCCCGCAAACGACGAGAGCGCAACGACCGCTGCGGTCACGGCGCCGCGTCCATTCGCTGCTGACTTGGCATTGTCGGCCGTTGTCGCCATCGGAGTACTCGAAGGACTGGTGGCGGTGCTAGTAGAACTGCCGCCCGTGCTGCTCATCTTACATTCCTTGAGCAGCTTCTGGAAGGTCTCCTTGAGGTTCTTGCCGTCGGCCTCGCAGTTGGGCATGTCCTTGGTCACCTTCTCAAACGTGGCGTAGCACTTGGCGTTCGGGCATTCGGAGTCCGTGGAATCGAGGCAGTTCGAGTCCGCGAGGATCACGCCCGTGAGCGACAGGATAGTCTTGGCGTCGTTCTGCGTGCAGTCGGAGGTAGCAGCTACGCTATCGACCGAGGACGAGACGAGCGCGAAAGCCACGGCGGCGGTCATGACGAGGACAGACGTGAGCTTCATGGTAGAGTGAAGAAAGAGAAAGAGGGCTTGAAGAGGCTTGGGAGGTATCCGCTAGGAAGCAAATCGGGGAGTGAGAGCTCTTTGGTTAGCGTGAGAGCTCAGCGAGCGTGCTCGCTTGTTCGTCCGCAGCCAACGATCACAAAGGCCAAATGCACCCTACGAGTGAGTGAGTGAGTGAGTCACTACATATGGTGGTCCAGAGTGCACCTCTTCCCCATCGCCCAGACCTGAGGGCGCTTCTCTGCGCTGAGGTGCTGTAGTGACGCACAAACGGGCTGTATGGTTGGTTATAAATGAGTCACTACTTCTTGGCCCTCGATCGCGTTCTGTTGGAGCTCGCATGTTTGATTGAGCGCGAGTGTGAGTAGTGCATGTCCTTTGGGTGACGTTGGGTACAGGCATGAGCACCAGCTAGCCACGGGATCAGTTGGTAATGTGCGAAAGTATCGACTGGGTGACTGTACTGCACCATCAGATGTTTTGCTGTTGCTACACTGAGTACAAGCACAGTCTCGTCCCCTGAGGTCCCACTTCGCCAGCGAACGGCTCGAAGTGAGCCAAAAGTCAGTTCTCTTCTGCTGCTCTAGCTTCTTTCCCCCATTGGCAGTCAGGCAGGCAGCCACGCTTTTTGCTGGAGCTCTCCCCACACAGCCGGATATACTAAATAGGTATCTTGCTTAAGACGCATGCTGCAGTGCTCTCAACAAGTTGCCTTTGGCTCCAAATACTGGAGCTCATGGCGCGTTGACTTCCCAAAGAGCTCACCACATGGCGAGAGCTCATGGCGCAAGTGCGTAATGCCCCAGATTCTTTGATGCGAGCGAAGTGAATGAACCACTATACGGGCCATATGCTGACCAAGTGTCCCAATGGGTACAATACGCAAAGGTTCTTCCGTCGACGAGTGGTCAGCGGCTCTGCGTCCGTCCGTGTTTGCTGCCTGCCTTGGCTGGTTTTGGGAGAGCGCACGGAGAGCAAGACGAGGTCTTCCGACGAAGAAGGGCTGTCATTCAATGTACTTAAGTACTCCAATCGGGGCTACTCGAGCGCTCCCATGATCGCAGATGACTCACAGATGTACTCGTCCGCATCAGTGGCTCCGTTGCTATCCTGATGTTGATGCTTGCATTAATTTTTTGGAACGAACATAAGACTTGAGTTCACTGTGGAAGTGCCGTTTCTGCCAGACTACAAAGTGCGAACAGCACCTCGTCGGTACAAATGCAAGCGCAGAGAGCGTGAGCACGGACAACTGTGTCGTGCGCCGGGGTGCATCTTCTTTGGTAGCTCGGACAACTCGGCCTACGAGCCTCTCTACGGCCCCGAGGCTGCGGTCAGAAGCGCGACCACGTAATGAACTCTTCGCGCATTGTGCTCTTCGTGCGAACGCTTTCAGAGGCGCCGGAACAAGTCAGCGCGTCGTCGCGCCCTCCTGCCGATTCACTTCCGCATCTAGTATCGAAGCGCCCACACTGTGCGACTTCAGGCCACTAAAGCAAGTAGTTACAGTGCGCGCTAATCGGTTAACCGTATTGTATTTGGGTTTTGACAAGATAAGCCGACACTGTACTTTATCATGTCTTAAAGTAAGTACGTATGGATGTTGCGCGAAAGTCGCGTAACTTTGAAAAGGCGTTGACGATCCTCCCATGTGCGGTCCATGTTGCATCATCACATGCGAGCAGAGCAGCCAGTCGGCCTGCAACCAGCTCAGCTACCAACTAGCGTATGGTCGCCACGACGACGTCCACGAGTACGAGTGACGCGGGCTCGCTGGGGCCGCTGGATCCGGATCATCCACATCACGTGGCCTTCGCCACGCCAGCGCCGCCAAGCTCCAAGCGCCAGGACCGAGACTACGCGGTCGTCAAGCTCTTCCCCAGCGAGCTGCGCTTCGTCACGGGCGTCGCGCGCGCCTACGACGACGACTTCCCGCAGGAGCTGAACCACCTGATCCAGCGCGAGGACTTTGAGACAGCGGTGAACCAGATCAACAACACGCTCAAGGACTACTGGCCCTGCACGTTCTGCATCTGCTGGGGCTACCTGTGCTGTCCGTGCACGCTCGGTGTATCGCTCCTGTGCCCGAACCTGTGCATCAAAGATGTTCGTATACGACGCAATTAGCTCTTGTATCTGTTGTTGCTTCGTTCGCTGCTAACATTTGTTAGTGTCGTGCCATGTTACAGGCAGAGCAATACGTTCGCGCGCTCATGGGACGCCTCAATAAGCGCCTCTGCTTTGCGAGAGTGGGGGTTGAGTGGCGCTTCGTTCGGTCCTGCGGCCGCTCGTGGGTACGCTTTCGCTTTCCGTATGTTGAGTGTTGACTTGAAGATTTGAATGTGTGAAGCTGAGAGTCTTCTTCATGTGGACACGTTGTGTTCGCTGCAGATCGAAATCACGTACCCAGTCACGGCCAAATCAGAGACGATCACGGTGCGCTTTTTCTCTCTCGACTGGCTTGAGAACTTGTAGTGTCTAACACACTCTCGTGGTTGTTGAGTCTGTGTTCATAGGTCTCGTACCAATTTCCATCGGCATTAGAAAACGCGCTTGGGTCTCCTCTCACACAATCGTCGTACCGAACAGCTTCGACTTCTTCGTCATCGTATTCATCTCGTCCGTCTGCGAACTCGCGCTTGGTCGTGTAGGAGGAAGTGTCGAGATCGCAGGAGCTGCCGGCATCAAAAGCGCTGGATCACCGCTCTTCATTTCTGTGCCCAGACGGAGGTCAGGTCAGTGTTCCCATATGTCGCTCACACACACATGTAAAAAAAGCAAAGCCATCGAGACGAGAGAACAAGGGAGGCTTTATAAACACTCGCTCACGTGATCATTCGCTTTTCTTCGGTGCTCTTCTTCAAAGTCACTCGCTCATCATCGACTCGTTTGTGTTCTCGCGAAAGCTCGCTCGCCGCACAGCCAATTTCTTCGCCACTTCGCCAGATTCCTACTTACCTGCGAGGTCTTTTTCAATATAATTCTATCTTCATTTTCGCTTCTTCCGCCACGCACCAGCCAGCCAGCCAACCTTCGCATACACTTCACACTGGAAACACTGTGGAAACAACAGACAGAGAGACAAAGAGAGCCATCGCCACCTCTATCACCTCACCTGCTGCAGCTTCTAGTTGCTGATTGACTGGTGCCTACACTCCTTCACGCTCTCAGCAGGGCGACTACGTCCCCGCCACGCTTCGCTTCCTGGTTCTACTGAAGCGTGAGGAAGCCGCGCACTGTGTTTCGGAACTGGCCCAGCTTCTGCGTGAACTTGTCGCGGTTCGCAGCCTCGAGGTTGGGCAGCACGTCCGAGAAGAGCGCACCGAAGGCTTCTTCGATCAGCGCCTGGTTCTCCAGCGACTGCGACGAGCTCAGTGACTGCTGGTACGCGTTCAGCGCCTCTTCGCTGCAGAGTGTGAGGCTCAGGATCGGGCGCGAGAGAGCCCACTGGGAAGTGGCCTCGCCATAGATCAGGATGTCAAAGAGCGACGCCAACAGCGTGGACCACATCGTCGGGTTTGCCTGCGCATGCGCGATGAGCGCGTGCTTGATCGGTGTGTCGCGCTTCTTCTTCATCTCGTGGTAGTAGAGCGTCGCCAGGTGGTCCACTGCTGTTGCGCACTGCGCTGCGATCGCCAGGTCGTACGAGTTGATCCCTTCGAGCAGCGACGTCACGAGTTGGCTGAAGATGCTGCCCTCTAGCGCAACCACTGACGCGATCTGGTTGCGGAACAGGATCTCCAGGAAGAAGAAGTACGCGTTCTTGACCTTGGGAAAGTTCATCAGGTCCTCGTGCGGGATCGAGAGCACGAGCTGCAGTGCCACCTCGAGCGCGCTGTCGAGCGACTGATCGTTGTAAAGTTTGAACACGCCAAAGTTGACGTAGTTGCCGCCGAGTGCGCGGTACAGGATGCCGAGACAGAGCGAGATCGCCTTGTATTTCTCGCCGTACGGGTTCTTGCCGACCTGCAGTGGTTGTATCCGCCTCCCGAACGCCACCACGACGCTGCTGAGCTCTCGGAACAGCAGAATGCCGTTCGCTGAGCTCTGGTCGAACATCACGCGCTGCGCTTTGTTGTACGCCACCTCCTGCAGGAACTTGAGAAGTGCCGTCATCACAAACGGGTTATCGTACAGTTCCTCGGCGGCGCGTACAAACACAGGAAAGTACGTCGGGTACAGGAAGTCGAAGATGCAGCTGAACGTTCGACGGTTATGCGTCTGCTGCACGATGCCGCGTAGGTCTCTGCAGACGCCGATGACCGCGTTCTTCACCTCGGGTACTCGGAAGCTCGGCGTCTGCATCAATTTGTTCAGCACGTCCTCGATCGGCTCCATGAATCGCTCAAAGCGGTCCGACGACTCGTCGAACGCTGTCGTGAACAACAGGCGCGCAATCGTCGTGTGGAACGTCGTGCGGTGTCGCGTGTTCGCAGGAACAGCCAGGAATGGGAACTCGTCTTCCGTGTGGTGGCCGATGAGGTATTGCACGGTCTCCAGTCCCAGCAAGAGCTTCCCAGACGAGTACCCGGACGCCACTTCGAAGAACAGTGCGAGCGTTTTGCTGATCACGACTTCGTCTTCGCCCCAGAACTTCAGGTTGTTCCCGATTTTCGTCACAATCATGTTGACCACGACCGTGTGGTCGCCAAAGCCCATGCGGTCGAACATGCGCTGGTACGCCTTGTGCTTCCCCGTCATGGACGCTTCCGTCGGCGCCATGATCGGTGACGAGGCCTGCACGTTCGAGGATGGCAGCGGGGCAGTCGGCATGCCGTGCTGCTCGCCAATGTAGCTCTTCCGGAAGCTGCTGAAGTAGTACAGCAGTGCCAACTCAAAGTGGACACTAGGCTTCTGCTGTCCGCCCGAAGTGATCAGTCGGTGCTCTGTGAGCTGCATGGCTCGGAACACGCGTTGCGAGAGGTCAGCATCCACCAGTTCATCACCCTCGGTCGACCCCGAGGCGTACGTCTGCCCACCAATGATGGAGCCGATCACGTACACGAGCCACGCGAGCTGGTTCTCCATCGACACGACCTGCTGCTGCACTGTCTCATCGCCCATGTCTCCGCCGTTCTGCTCGAGGATGCTGCACGCCTCGGCGTACTGGTTCAGGATCGGATCAAGCACCGCCACGATATACTCGCCCGACTTGCGGTAGTTGAAATGGCAGAGCGTCGGCAGCTTCTCGAGCTGCTCGTACAGCCCGCCTTCATCATCCAGCGGATTGTCGAGTGCGTCGTCGGCTGCGCACTGCTCTGCCGAGTCCAGACGCGACTGCACGTACGCTTGAATGACCTGTGGGACACCCGAGTCCAGGAAAGTTGAAGCGGTCGGCGAGCCTGGTCGCGCCTCGACGCGCACGTACGGCAGCGCTGCTACCAGGCGTGCCCAGAGCCCGAGTAGGTAGTGGGTCGAGTTCGCCGACCACTGCCACTGTCGCAGCGACTTGATCGTGAAGTCTGGCGTGAGATCGATCCACTCCTGGAAGGACTCGGCCTTGATGAGCTCCGACAGTTGGTAGTTCGACTTGAGGCGGCCGATGAGGCGGCAGAACTCGTGGTAGTTCTGCTGGTCCGAGAGTCCTTGCTGCGTCGAGAGGATCTCGCAGATGCCCGTGAGCAGCTGCGATAAAAATGTTGCGCGCTCCTTGTCGGGCGAGAAAAGGTTGCGGCGCACGGACGCGAAGAGCATGAGCGCCTCGAGACACTTGGACGTGTTCGGTGGCGCACTCGACTTATAAAAGTCAAAGAGCAGCTGCATCGTCTGCGGATCCTGGATCAGCGGTCGCCAGGACGTGGGTACCTGCAGCGAGCCAGTCTCGTCAGCGGACTCATCCGGGTTCGTGCCGATAAAGTCGAATGAGAGGCACTTGATCACGAGGCTGAGCGCCTGGTCGCCCATGCGCTGCTCCTGCGCGGGGGTCGCGCCGAGGATGTTGTGCACCTGTAACTGCTTGAGCGTCGTGAGCGCGACCTGGAAGATTCGGTAGAGCGAGTCCTCACGGAAGGAGACCGCGATCTTGCGGTGGAACGTGATGTTGCGGCCCGCGACGGGCAAGTTCATCTCGGTCACGAGCTCGTTCAGGATCTGCAGGCCGATGACGCAGTGGTCGACCGTCGCCTGCAGGAACTTGGTCACCTCGTTCACGATCTCGCGGTGCTGCTCATCATCGAACCAGCCGAACTTGGTCAGGCGGCAGACCATTTGGATGAGCGACGTCGTCACGAACTTCTCGAGCGTCGGCCCTTTCTGCGCCAGGTACCCAAGTACATAGTTGCCTGTCATTCACACAATAATAACAATACAAGAGCACACAGTAGTGAGCATTTAGCAAGAGCCAGGATGCAGAATCGCGGAGCCAATTCCCATACAAAAGCCATATACACAGATAGACAGACAGACACACAGAGAGTGTTAAACAACGAAAAAAAGGCAAGAAACGTACGGATGTCGACGCGCTGCGGGGCCGTGAAGTTGTTCCAGTGGGTCGTGATGAGCTTCGTGAGGCTGTTGCTCGCCACGAGCAGCGCATAGGGCGAGGCCGAGTTGTCGAGCACGTACTGGCACTGCGGGATGTACTCGGCCGAGGACTGCAGCACGAGCACCGACTGCTGCGCGTGCGCGCGCTCGCTCTCGTTCGCCGACTCGTAGAGCACCTTGCAGAGCGCCTCAAGGTTGCGCAGCTGGCCCGCGTCCATCTTGCGTGTGTGTGCTGTGATGTGTCTTGTATGGCGGAGATAGGTACACACGCGAGAGAGTGAGAGCTCGTAGCTTGGGCTTCTTCTTCGTCGTCGGGCGATCCTTTTTTTGCTGCTTTCACTATCGAGAAGTGCGCCTTTGGGGAGGCGGCGAGCCTGAAGACCCCACACAACAGGCAAACAAA
Organism: Globisporangium cederbergense; assembly: GCA_023334245.1. NCBI lineage: Eukaryota > Oomycota > Peronosporomycetes > Pythiales > Pythiaceae > Globisporangium > Globisporangium cederbergense. The sequence continues at coordinate 32,829 of JAASGO010000144.1, read as the reverse complement.
CGAATCTAGGACAAGGTGACCTGGCAAAGTACTTCAAGTAGGACAAAAATGCAAAATTAGTGTGGCGAACATGAGATTAGGACGCAGCGACTCGTTATCACTGGGGCAAATAGTGATTGATGATGAGAAAAAGGGACGACTCTCCATCATGGGCATGCAGCCCAATGCAGCACGAAGCCAGCTATATCAAATGCGATAATGCATCGGCTGAGCCTAGAGAGATACAGGCAAGGCGACACTATCGTCGTTCTGTACAAACAATAGCAATGGACACGGCGACTGGCCCCATTTTCCTGCTTTATTGCTCCTTTACACGTCGCCGCGACTGCTTCTTGGCTATATACTGCTCCTCCTGGTATGCGGTATGTCTGTGAAGCTTCTTCTCTCTTTCTCTCTCTCTCTCTCTCCACTGTTGGTTCTGAAACGTTGACTTCAAAAGCGAGTCTTGGGCAGCAGACACACACCTCAGCCCATCCAGCGGTAGGTCGGGAGGCGGTTGCCATCCTCGTCCACCTGGCAGTCGCGGTTCAGGCAGACCCAGATGAGCCCGAGCGTGGCCTGCTTGACGCCGTCGTGCGAGCGGATGAACACGGCGCCGTTGTGGCTGCACATGGGGCACGTCACATCGTAGTCGCGCTGGAGTGTCGGGTCGTCGATGATGTCGCCCGGGAGCACGTCCAGCTGCACACTGGGGATCATGGCCAAAACAGGATATCCATATATAAGCACATGCGCATACTAACTAGTATGGAAAACATCACAACCACACATAGACAGCCGTATGAGAAGGGACGTACCGGGTGTCCTTTACGAGCTCATTCACATAAATACAGTTCTCCTCGACCTCCTCCGACTGTCCGCAGTTGCGGCAGCGGAACGTCAGGCGGCGCAGGTCGCGGTCTTGGCTCGGGTACAACATGTTGTTGCTGCATACACACATACATAAAAACGTCACATACTAGTCAACACCTTGCGTCACCATTACCAGTCGCATGTAAAATGAGCAGAGAGAGCGAGCATGGCGTGCTATCACCACAGCACGCGAGGGGGCGACGAAAGAGAGCGAGAGCCAGCAGCGCACCAAGCGCACATCTGGAGTCCAGCGCTTAGCTCTTCCCCTTTTCGGCCGCTCGCATCTCCTCTCGCTTTCTCGCCTGTGAGCGTCATTCCTTCACACGCACCACTCGCGGCAGAAGCGCATTCCCGCGGCCGACATGTTTGTTTGCCTTCCTTGGTATTTTCAGAACTGTTGGCGAAATGGCACAAGCGCGCAGAGTTGTGTGTGTGCGAGGAACTCAATTGAGCAGGCGAGATCCAAACACCTGTTTGCATTTGCAGCGTACTCTTTATTTGCGATGTACACTGATAAATGTTGCTAAATTAGATACGAGATGAATATAAATCTACTTTTTACTATTGGAAGAAGATCAGCTATCTAACCTCTATGAGAAAGGGACAGCATAGCTGCCATGTTCAACCCATTTGCCCAGCAGCGCAAAAACGAAAATGCCTGTGAAGACCGATGAGGACATGTTGCTGCCGCTCGTGACCGTCACCGCGACGCTAACACGCGCCTGCCCGCGACTCACGGCTCTGCAACATGTCATGCATCATGTGAGTGAGCTGCTGGACTATGCGCGACCGGCGTTCTGGAGCATCCCGCGCGCCTGCGAGCGGAAGCAACCAACGCTCGCGCTGCTCGATCGCCTGAGCGCGCGTGAGCCTCGCGACATCGACCGGCACCACAAGGCACACCTCTTCAGCTTGGCACTTGTCAAGGTCGTAAAAGCAGATGTTGATGACGACAACAGTGTCCCTGTCACCAAGCGCAAGGACCTCCAGCTCGTCCAGTGGCTGCACGCGTACCTGCCGACTGGGAACGCGTCGCTGGCCATGGAGGCAGCGGCTCGCCGCGGCAAGCTGTACATTATGCAGTGGCTCGCAGCCCATCACGAGCGGATCTCGTGGGACAAGAGGTTCATGAATGCGGCGGTGGAGGAGGGCCGTCTGGATGTATTGCAGTGGCTCGCAAGGGACGGCTGCGTGCGCAATCCAGACTGGGGCAAATTGATCGCCCTCGCAGCGTCCAACGACCACTTTGACATCGTAAAGTGGATTCACAAAGCGCGAATTGCGACTGCTTCACTCGAAGACATGTTGAGATTCAAGCAGAGTGGTAATGCGCTTGGTGTTGCTGCCCTCAACCGCTTTCGTGCTATTGCTGAGTTCCTCTACGACCACTGCTACAAAGGAACGATTCAGCCCGACGAACTCCTCAAAGACGCGACTTTAGAAGAGCTTCAGTGGCTACAAGACCGCTTGTTCTTCGTCCGTGAGCAGTCGTCAATTGACATCCCAGCAGCGGCGGGCAACTTGGCTGCTGTCCAGTGGCTGCTCGAGTCGGGCTTCACGTGCGCCAGGACGAACGCGATGGACGTAGCGGCGCGCAATGGACACTTTGAGGTCGTCAAGTGGCTCCATACGAATGACACTTATGGGTGCTCTGCCGCAGCCATGGACAACGCTGCAAGTGGTGGTCACCTGGAAATCGTTCAATGGCTCCATGAGAATCGAACTGAAGGTTGCACGAAGAAAGCCCTCGATCATTCAGCTGCTGGTGGACACCTGGAGCTCGTCCAGTGGCTGCATGCCAACACACCGCAAGGCTGCACCGTGTTTGCGATGAACATGGCTGCGACCCACGGCCACCTTGAGGTTGTCAAGTGGCTTCATCACCACCGCAGTGAGGGATGCACTACGCAAGCGATGGATTTTGCAGCGAGACACGGTCACCTCCACGTGGTCCAATGGCTGCATGCAAACAGAGATGAGGGCTGCACGTCGCTCGCGATGGACTCCGCAGCTACGAACGGACACTTTGACGTCATCCAGTGGCTGCATGCAAACCGCATCGAGGGCTGCACGACGAACGCGATGGACTTTGCGGCCTCCCACGGTCATTTCAAGATCGTTCGGTTCCTCCACCGCAACCGAATCGAGGGTTGCACACCGAACGCCATGGATTGCGCAGCCGCAAGTGGGCACTTTGAAATCGTCAAGTGGCTCCACACGCATCGCAATGAAGGCTGCACAGTCCACGCGATGGACTCGGCTGCTGGGAGAGGCCACCTGCAGATCGTCCAGTGGCTTCATTTGAACCGGAGCGAAGGCTGCACCGTCAGAGCAATGGACTCCGCCGCCTACTTTGGATCAGTAGAGATCGTCAAATGGCTGCACCTCCATCGCACGGAGGGCTGCACGACGAACGCACTGAACTTTGCGATGGAGGCGGGCGACTTTGAGACTGTGCTCTTTTTGCACGCAAACCGCAGCGAAGGGTGCACGAGAGTGATGAGCTACTCGAAGAAGTTCGTGCGCAACCTGGAGATGATCGAGTGGGCCTGCGAGCACTACCGCAAGAAAATACTCGTGCGTCGGCTGCTTCAGCTCACCAACTTTTTTGATATGTACCTCGTGGGAGTGCTGCGGGTTGCGGGTCTTCTGCCAGCAACAGCAGCCACGCCGTAGAGTGAGTGCATAGTTGTCTCGTGGAAATGGACCATTCTGAGATTGTCAAAAAGGAAATAGTTTTGCGTGTTGACAACAATGCCCATATGAAAAGCGCCAGTCAAATCATGTACCAATGAATGATAGTCACTTGCTCAATCGACTACTGCTACTGACTAAGCGCACTTGGTTCGCTTCTGCATTGCTTCACCGGCTGCTAGGCGAATCACACCCGTGAGCGTGTGATCGCTGCCAATGTTATCGAGCAGCTGCTCGGAGGCGGGAAGCAGAAGTTCTGCTAGGCCTTTTGGGGAGTGATGAGCGGATGTGCTCGTCACCATGATGAGCTGTTCCTCGTGACCAGATGCAGGATCATGCTCAGTCGACTCTTCCGCAGGCACATGGTATGAACGCCTACGAAACTCGAAAAGATGCGCGAGAGACACATTCATTCAACCGCACGGCTGCCGGGTACGTTGGAGTTGTCATCATACAGCTCTTGAGCCTCATACACTAGCAGCTATAGTGTACCAACTCCGCGGAACGCTATGCAATACTCATTCAGTCCAGCACATTCCAAAAATGGTTGTACATTATGAACTCTAGTAGGAATTGGCCAGTTCGAGGCTCACTACTCGGCTTCCTTGACAGACTTAACGATACCCACTGTCACGGTCGTGTGCCCGCCACGAAACACGAAGCGTCCAAGCGCTGGGTACTGCTGGAACGCCTCGATCACCATGGACTTGTTCGGCTCGAGCACCATGGTGCACGCGTCGCCCGTCTTCACAGACGTCGGGTTGACCTCCAGCACTTGGCCCGTCTCGCGGTCGATCTTCTCCGTGATCTGCTTGATTCGGCAGGCCGTGCAGGCTGTGTGGCAGTGCACAATGGGCGTGTACCCGACGCTGATGAACTGCGGCGTCTCGAACTTGTCGAGAGAGATGTCGATCGTTATGCCCCGATTGCGCCCCTCCCTGCGTCTGTTCAGCACCCACGCGTACTTGAACGATGTCTTGCTCCTCGCCGTCGACTCGCGCTCGTACTTGTCGATAGTATCTTTGCTGACGTGCCCCGACTTGCAGAGCAAGTGGCTAGCGGTGGTGGACTTGCTGGTGTCTGCGTGGCCGATCACCACGACTGTGAGCTAGGGCTTAAGGAGAGGCATGGACAACAGCAGAGAAAATGGAGAACGAACATGAGAGAGCGAGGGAGAGAGGAAGTCGATTACCAAATCCGGTAGTGTGCGGTGCATCGGTTCACTGTCAATCCCAGAGGATGATGGTAAACCTTTTACGGGTACTTTAATAAGGTGGGTGCACAAAAATCATTTCGGTGAATCAGATATTTCGATTCGGCGTTTGTCAGCCAGTCAAATGGTGCACCATCACTCACCAGACTTCAAAGACCATCACTCACCATCTGAGGTGCACGATCTCAGCGCACGCGATGTCAGTACAACACGGAGAGCACTCGCCCGAGCTTGTGCAGTTCATAGTGCTGCTTGAGGCATCGTTCTCGCTGGTACTACTTACTAGTGGTCACAGGTATCGTGAAGAAGACGTACGGCGAGAAAGGGTGTAAGGTGGAGGCGAGAATGGCAACCGAGCTGTTCGTTCATGGGCCGTACCCCCTGGCATTGACAACGGAGATGGAACATTGAGCTTGTGGCTTACGAAACTGGCTCAAGTCACAAGAGCGGATGGTTTAAAGTCGATCTCAACAGGCGCAACAGTTTGTTTTCTTTGGAGTTGGACCGGTCACCATTTTCTAAATTCCACCAATTGACGTTGACATTTGAGGAAATACGACGCGTCTTTTCAAGATCCTTCGGATTTGACGCAGGAACACAACACACTTAGGACACATATGGAACTGTCACCTTCAGCTCTGCACACTGTGTCATCGACGGCGGCGTGCGCTGCGTTCTGCGAGAGCCTGTGTGGGGGGCGGACGTGGCGCAATGTGCAGCCCATCCTGCTGACGTCCTTTGCGTCCGTTGCGCAGCTGCTGATGGCGCAGGCGCAGCAGGTCGAGGCGCTTCACCAGCAGATCGCATTGCTCCAGACCTCAGTACATGCGAGCAAAGAGTGTATAGAAGCGCTGGTGAGCGACAGGGTCGCGCAAGCGCTGGGACTGTTCAGACAGCAGCTGACAAGCGATATTGCGCAGCAGCAGCAAGCAATGGCGGCTCGACTGCTGAACCAGGTCCAGGAGCGCTACATGACAAAAGAGGAGGCTAATTTGGATGCGGAGTCCCAGTTTTTGAGTATCAAGCAGGTAGGTCTTGATACTAAAAGAGGCATGCTGAAGTGACTGGGTACATGAGGCTGATTCACTGCGGCTTCGCTATGCGGCAGCGAGACGGTGCTTTGGTACTACAGATCCAGCAACAAGTGGCTGATTGGAAGCGTAAAATGGAAAATGAGTGGGGGTATTCGCTCCAGCAAGCCCTGGCAATGCAGTCCGAGGTGCGACACCAACAGATGCAGCAGCAACAGGAACAAGTGGAGCGTATGAAGCAGACGATGGAGCGTGATCTCATGGAGAATCTCAAAAGTCAGCTCCACGAAGAGCACTCGGTGTCGTCTCGCCAAGCGAGGAGCTCCTCAACAATGAAAGCTGAGCAGGGTCCTGAACAAGATACGGTCAGTGGGCGATGACCTTACATTACAGGGATGCTCAAAAAGCTTGTTGACGTTTGTCTTTGCTACTCATTGTATCAGCAGGACGACTCTGCAGTGGAAGTTTTGCACCAGATTTCCAGCAGCAAGCTCGAGGCCATCGAAGCCAAGCTCTCGCAGCAGCTCAACGCCTGGCACCAGGAGCTCACACTCAGTATCAACGAGAAGCCCTGCCGGAGCGAGGTCGCCAAGCTGCTCAGTCGGAAAGTCGACAGCGCCCGACTGGAAGAAACCTCCAGCAAGCTTGTGGACATGATCCAGAGCGCACAGGAGACAATGCTGAGCGAACTGAAGCAAGCACGTCAGCTTGAAAATCTAAAGGCATATGCGCACGACACAGCGCAGCTCAAGCAGAACCTGGTGAGTCCATTCTGCCGATCTAAATACTTCAGTATCACTGTTGCCACTTTAGTATCAAGGCTCACCTCCCTCTCGTTGTCTCGGTAGCATGAGCTGCTCTATGTGGTGGAGTCACTACAACACGAGTCAAGCGGACTGCGTGCAGCCATGGCCCAGAAGATGAGTGTCGAGGACGCCAAGCAGCTCATCGACTCATGCACAACGCTCGTGGGGCTGAAAGAGGCGATCGCGCAGATGGAGAGCACGATCGCCAGCGACTTTAGTACCAAGTGCGACCTCCAGGGCGTCGCTCAGCAGGTGCAGAGTATCAAGCAGCAACTGCGCAGCGAGATGTACCAAGCGCGCTATGTAAGTGTATCGCAGTCCTGCGCTGATGCCTTCAGGCTCACGGGCTTACACTGACTATGGCTAATGCTCCTCACTACCATAGATCTGGAAGGACGGACAACCGAGTCCCCACCAAACGATCGCCTGGAACACGCAGGTCGTGAACACGAATGCTGACTTATTCGTCTGGAAGGCGGGATCTGACAGAGTGGTGCTCAAGATCCCAGGGTTGTACCACCTCCAGGCGGCGTTCTTCACGAACTTTGCACCAACGATCACAGTGCTGGTCAACGGTGAGCCAGGGCTCGTACTGGCGGGTGATGACGAAGCTGCCGTGATGGAACCTGTTACCAAGAGCACCTGTGGGAAGCTTAAACTTCCTGAAGCTCTAGGGAGTTTGAATGGATTCCAACGCGTGCATCACAGTGCTGGAAACATCGTGGGTCTGGCTATCGACGCGTTCCTGGCTCTGCCCGCGCGCGCCGTGGTGCAGATCTCGTACAACATTGACGAGAAGGCCCAGGGCTTCCTCAACCTCCGCAAACTATAGGTAGTTAGGTGTACAGACTCAATGACTCATTAGTGGTCATTAACTAAACACAGCTGACTTTCAGCTATTTAGAAGCTCACTTGGGGCGAACGCAACGGCGCTGCCTCGCGTGTCGAATCGGGTGACTTCTCACCACCGTCGACGTCTTCCTCCATCGCCATTGCGGCGGCAGCTTCGAGCTGCGACTTCTTCACCATCGCTGAGCTACGGCGCGCATTCTGCGCGCTGCTGGCCACTACAATGCGATCCGAGGCGCTAAGCTCGAGACTTGGAGTGCGCGCGCGTCCATTCGACTTGGTGGTGGTAGTAACGGTAGCCACAAATGTCGAGTTTCCTGGTAGAGCAGGCAGTGAAGGCTTGATCTGCGTGCCGTTGAGGAAGAGAACCTTAGGTTTTGCTGAATTAATGGAGTTCGCCAGAGCAGAAGCCGACTCGTGCTCGCGCTGGAGACCCCTAAGCAAGCTGTTGGTCACCTGGTTATGCCAATACGAGTCGTACGACAAATCTCGTTAGCAGGATATGAATGAAGCCTACGGAACCGCACAAATTGGTGATGAACCTTGTAGTTTGCGGCCTGGGAGAGCACTCTCTCAACATTCAGGAGCTGAGGCTACACGCACACGCGCAAACAAAGCAGCACTACGTTAAGCAAAGCCCAAAGTTCTAAGGCACTCCAGAGAAACCAATCGACACCACGTACAGCATGCTCTTGGACGTCATAGAAGATCTGCGGGATCTCTTCGAACGCGCTCGCGAGGATGTTGTGCTAAGGGAGAAGATAGTATTGCTGTGTTCAATCACAGTGTTCACAATACTCAGCTCAAGTCAGTTTAAGCCCAGGGAGGCGTACCTGCAGCAGGTCGAGGACCACGAGCGCGACGCGGAAGATTTGCTTCCAGCCCGTGGCGATGAACCCATCAAACACACGAAGGCTCACGTCGTATGAGAGCGTCTCCATGCTCGTGAACAGTGTCATGAGCCAGCTACAATAACACACACAAACAACAAAGCATTTTAGTATCAGAGGATCGCCCTTGGTACCAAAGTCTCGATTGACAAACAAACCTTGTCGCGAACATGCTGATGGGGAAGTCCATGCCGCCCAGGTACTCAAATAACTCAGGCAGATGAATGGCCATGAGCTTCTCCAACTGGAAGTTGCGCAACGCCAAGTGTGGGATCCCAGGCGAGTACAGCGCGTCCAATTCGTACTTTGGGGACGCGACAAGGCTCGTGAGCAGCCAGAAGGCGCGCGGCTCGTTCCAGTCGACCACCGAGAGGATCATCGCGGCCACGTGGTCCATGCCCTGGCAGTACCCGATCTCTGTGTTCACGCTCGAGAACGACCGCAGTACGTTTGCGAGTGCACTGCGCCGGATTTCAACCATCAGCTCAGCGGGCTTCTGGGTGTTAGTAATATCAGTGGTATCAGTCAAAGTGGCAGCTTTCTGGTACGACTTGTGCTTCATCTTGCGCAGCGCCGAGACGCCGAACGTGCGCTGGACGTCGTTCTGGATCTGCGCGTCGAACTCGAGTCCACCTGGTGGTGATGCCTTGCAGCGCGCGAGAATCAGATCGTAGGCACGTGTCCAGGCGTTCGTGCTCTTGCCAATCGGATCCTCTGATACCACCGCTGGTGAAGTCATCGCTAGCAGCGAGAGCCAAGCGGGTTTACGCACGACTGGTGGCTGGGAGGAGACTGGAAACAGCACTCCACCACTCTCGTTCGAGTCCGAGTCTTCAGTATCCGAGTCCGAGGCGTCGAGCCGCGTGCGGATCTCCTCAACCAGATCCGAGAGGTACACTCGGGTCTTCTCGTCCTTAAGGCACTCAGACTGCCATAATGCCGGTCGTTTGGCCATCGCAATGTCCTGTTCGAGGATACACTTGGTCTCACATTTACATATCTCGACGACCGCACGATGCGCTTTTGAGGCACCTTTCAGTGCCTTCACGTCTCGTAACGTGAGGAACGCGCGCGCCCCACGCAGCACAACGTTCCAGTTGGACGAACCAAAGCAGACGGCCTCACGGAGTACCGTGAGCGTGATGTCCATCTTCTCGAGCGCCTTCTTCGAGCGCACCTGCGCGACCTTGAGCCCCATGAGCAGCTGCCGATTGGCGAGCGCGAGCTGGTCATTAGCTTCGACAGTCTCTCGAGGTGCGAACTTGTGTGCTGGCGGGGTCTTGATACTCATATTGGTACCATTGGAGCTGCTACTGCTACTAATACTCGTGCTGATACTCATATTGATACCATTGATACCACTGGAGCTGCAGCCATTGCTGGTACTCCCGACTCGCTTCATGATACTAGTATCAAGGCTCTCAGCGTCACAGCCATTCGCCAGCGCCTCTTGCCTCAGCTTGGTCTCTTCGCGCCTCTTGACACTTAATTGCGCATCGGTGGCAAACTGGATGTCCTTGATCTGCTGCTCCAGGTCGTGGTTCTCCCTGATCACGCGGCGCACTTCGAACAGGCTCCTGCTGCGCTCGGCCTCCTGGAAGCACTGGCAACACACGCGCTGCACGCGCAGTGGGGCCCCGGGACAGAGCGCGAGCTCAAGCGCCTCGTTGCAGCACTCGAGGCAGAAGATGTCGAGACACAGGCGGCAGTGGTGCCTGCGAAGCTGCAGCGAAAACGCCACGCCACAGTACTGACACTGGGTAGCGGTCGAGTCGTCCTTCCAAAAGCGCTCCTGCTTGGCGACCGGGTAGTCGAGTGGCTCGTGGTCCCATCCAGGCACGATCTTGTCCACGAGCGCGATGTACTCACGCATGGCATCGTCGTAGCCGGCATCGCTGAGCTCATCCCAGCGGCGCCTATATGCTTTTCCTGATTAGGACAACCGTCATGCAACACCAGGCAACGTAGGATAGGACAATAATCTTACATGACGGAGCCAGGACCGCCGAGGTATCCACCGCAGACGCCAAAGACGCGGTCGAGCACTACGAGTTCCACAGCATTTAAGTATCAAATCGACGTGCGACAACATGGTCACTTGATACTAAACTCAAACAGTAGATAGAGGCGTACATGTGAACGTTGGCGCCTTCGTGACGCTCTTGGTGATGCTCGACTCCTTGAACTCGCGGCGCGTCTCCGCTGGTCCCTATCGCACACAGCCAAACACACACACATAACAAGCAGGGATATAAATATCAAGCAACACTTTGGTATCAGTATCAAAACCACACTGATAGGCAGCACCTCTTCTAGATAGCACTGAATACTGAACAAGCGCGTCTCCTCCTCCTGGATGCGGCGGATCACGAACGCGTCCACCGCGCGCGCGCTGCCGTTGTAGTACTTGTTGAGCACGGAGGCCACGAGCGCGTTCGCGCGCGCGTATTTGAGCTGCAGCGCCGCGGGGCCCAACGACATTGCTGCTGCTACTGTTGAGACACAGGCGCTATCATGAGCACTTGACATCGACGTGAGGTGACTCATCCTGCTGTTATTGCTGCACTGTTCCTCCACCAACAATGAGTGAGTGAGGGGGAGATAAGCTGTTGCTGTGTTTGTGTGGGTCACGCAGCAGTGGCGAGGCGTCTGCTGAAACTGACTGACTGCAGCACCAGCAGCGGCGGCGGCGAATTTGGATCTTCAGCCCAGCAGTAGTGGATTGGGAGCTGGAAACTGCCTGACGGGTCAGTTGGTTGGTGAGGATCCCTCTCGCCCGATAAAGGTGCTTGATGGTGCGACTGCGTGGATGGCTAGTAATCTCAGCGCGTGCGCAGAGCAATGGCAATGGGCTACAGGCGTCAACAGCGATGCAGTTGGGGTGTCGACTGTCCAAGTTTCCCTTCATATATGAGAGTGCGCTCGCTCTTCATCCATTCGGCATGTCCATGAGCGGTCGTTTGCTTTGTTGTGTCTTTTCAAGATCCATGGCAGCCCAAAATGATGTGCGCCACATAGCACGCACAGGGGGCTACAATTCCATTTCAAATGAGATTCCTTCCAAATTATGCACCGTGTGGTCCACCTTATCACCCACCAAAAGGTGGGGCTACAATTCCTCCCCATACAGTATTCAAGTCAGTCCAGAACCAAAAGCTCCCTCATGTCGCAAACGCTCACACAAACCAGGCAAATCTCAAGCGAACGAACCAAAGGAAGCGAGCAAGCACAAGCATTCGCATCTTGAGCTCCATAGCACCAGCCACCAAGTACCAGCCCATTAAGTACCAAGAGCACCATGTCCAGCAACGGCAGTAACGGCAGCAGCAGACGCAGCGGCCGCGCGCTCGCCAAGCTCCAGACGCAGCACATGAACAACACGGCGGCAGACGCGGCGGCCGAAGATTCGCCGCTGCTCGCGCACGGCACCATGACACTCAACTACAACTCGGACTCGGCGGTCTACGACCTCGAGGCGCGCGACCGTACGTTATGCAACGACGTATGCACTGTGTGTGTGTGTGTGTGGCTGCCTTGTTGAGTAGCGCTCGCGTATCCTAATCGGGTGATGTGGTTGTGAATGATGTTGTTACGAATGGCTGCAGAGGTGGGGCCGATGCAGCACCGCCACTTTTACTACGGGCCAGGCACGCACTACAGCACGACGGTCTCGAGCGACGACGAGGACGATGACAATCTGCTCGACTACCGCGCCACGAGCTACAACCAGCAGCAGTTGCCGGAGTTCCCGGGGCGTCAGATGCCGCGCGCCAACTGGCGTGGCCTCGTGAGCCGGAAAAGCAAGCGAACGGTACGAGCACAAAGCTCTTCGTACGATATTGTCACTTATCACTCCTGCGTGAGACTGAGATGTTATGTGTGACACTGACGTGTGCCTGTATAGATCTCGCCGCCGTCGTCGGGTCCGAGCATCAACCGCTACACGCGCCGCTCGCGTATGCGCAGCATCAAGAAGCACCTGCGTGAGCCACCCAGCGTGCAGAAGCTGCGCGTGTCGGCGTACTGCACGTGCGATCAACTGCAGCTCTTCAAGTTGCTCAAGTGGCTCGAGCGCGTCGAGACGGGCCAGCTCCCGGGCGGCGAGCTCAACCCGAACGGCTGGGGCCACAAGATGTACATGGGCGCGATCCACTCGAGCTGCGCACCGATCATCGAGGACAAGTACGTCTTTGTTGTGTCGTCTATGACATGTGCGTGTAGTGATGGTCACTGACATGCGATTCTCTTTGTGTGTTGTGTGCTCTGCGCTAGTGACGACATGATCGTGCCAGCGGCGTACCGTCAGAAAGACGTTTTTTACTTTGCGTACGCTCCCTACTGCCAATTGATGTCTGATAATTACTGCTAGCGTGTGACTTACGAGATGTCATCAATGATGGTATGTATTCTTTGAACAGCACTGGCTGCACGGTCTTCTGGGGACTCACGCGCACGGAGGAGCAGGCCCACCTGCGCGCGCTCATGGCATTCTCCGTCGGTCCCGTCAAGCAGATCGAGGTGGAGGACATGGACTACACCTACGGTGACGCCAACAGGTTCGTAACACTTCTCATCCCTGTGAACTTTGTCACAATTGGATGTGCCTAACAATGTTGTAAATCTCGAAAATGTCGGATGACACAGCATCGTGAACGACGCGATCACGCTTAGCAGTAATCGCGCGTCCGAGAAGCTCGCGATCTCGTTTGCGATGGCACAGTCGGCCAAGCTCGACGTGTTCGAGGAGCGCGTGGAGGAGACGATCCAGCAGACGAAGCACATCCCGCAGAACCTCGCGACGACCGGTTCGATCCAGTACTCGCAGGGCGACATCTCGAAACTCATCGGCCGGTTATTCATCGAGGTGCGACTCCTACCTTGTCAGCTCAATGAATTAGTGTTGTTTTAGTCATGGGCTGACGCATTCAAATCTGATTGTGTTCTATACATTACAGCGAAGTGACGTGAACCTGAATTCTGACATGCTCGACGAGCCGGATTTTTTCTGGGAAGATGACGAGTATGAACCACTCTACAAGAAAATGATGCGGTATCTGGACGTGGACAACCGCGTACAGATCCTCAACACGCGTCTCGACATCCTCCGCGAGCTGTAAGTCTCCGATGAAACCCTTGTGCTGAGTCTGGTCGGAAAACGTTGTCGCTCTTACTAACGAACGAACGTTTCTTTCTTTCTTTTACTTAGGTTGGATGTGCTGAGCCAGCAGCTCGCGCATCAGCACGACACGGCGCTCGAGTGGATCGTGATCTGGCTGATTGTTGCTGAGGTGGTTGTGCAGATCGTGTGGAATATCATCATCAAGGACATCCTTGGCTTCTTCCCGCGCTCTGACACGGAGTAGAAACTCCTCATTTAGCCTTACTGAGTCACGAAAGGCTTTGGAACGGCCAGTAGAACGAGTCAACGAACCCAGAGAGGAGGTGCGAGCGAGATAGCCTGTAAACTCCACATCTGACTTTATCTTTTATATGTTTGCACTATTCGTTATGGTCGAGTTCTTCTCTCTGTGAGCTGGTTGCCTGCGTGTGACTACCCCTTGAATGATGTGAGCCCAAGAGGGATGCGGATCATCGACTTGTTGCGCTTGCTGCGCTTGAGCGAGCCAAGTGTCTTGCGCGTGATCTTGCTCTTGCTGCCACGTGCGCCATAGATATAGTCCTTCGCGGACTCGTCCTTGTCACTCAAGGTGGACGTCGTCGAGAACTGGCGCTGCATCCGGCGCGCCAAATGGCCGCGCATCACGCGCTGAATGTCCCTTGCTGCAACACCCTGGACTTCAAGTGCGTGTTGTTGGAGATCCTCTGCCTGCTGGTACTTCTGCTGACGCCGCGCCTCAAGTTCCCGCTTCGCATTCGTGCGCAGGATGTAGTCGCGCTGCATGTTCTGGATCCGGAGCGCGAACACGTCGAGTACTTCGTACTTCATCGCTTGTAGCAGCTGCTGGGCTCGCCGCACTTCGGCTCGCGAGCGACACGCCTGCTGGATCTTGATCGCGGCGATTATATGGCGGCGACATGTCTCTCGACGCAGCCGCTGGCGTACCTGGTACCCGCGCACGCGTGCCTGGATGACCATGGCAGCGTGGTGCCTCTCGTCCATCTCGCGCCGTCGCTGCTCGCGTGCGTGCCTGCGTAGCTCCTTTTTGGTCTCGAGTACCTGCTGGAGCTCGTCGTATTTGATCTGCATCTGCTTGGTGCGCTCGACAACCTTGCGCTGCCAGCACTCGGCGCGCTGCTTGCTCTTGTCGATCGACGTGAGGCTCGAGTCCGTGAACGTACCGGCAATGAACTCCTTCGTGAACGTGGCTGGCTTGGCGTGCTTGGGGCAGCTCAGCGCCACGTCTTTGAAGTCCATGTACCGACCGTAGTCAAATCTACATGACGATGCACACCTGTCAGTCAGTGAACGAGTCTCGGGAGATATGTGTGATGAAGGTTCAACGTACCCGGCCGTGGTGCGATAGAGCGGGTGTGCGTTTGCGCGTACCATCTCGAGCTTCGTGAGCGACTTCGCACCTCGCGTTTGTGGCGAAGTTGGCGAGAGACCACCATTTCCATTGTTCAGTGAGAGCCTTGGGAGCACAACATGGCGTTGCTGCTGGTGCTGCGACTGGTTGTTGTTCGGCGCCAAGGGGCGAGCGCATCCATAGCTATTCAGCGACAGCATGTTGCAAGTGTCATGAGCTCTGCTGGCATGTATGCTCGAGGCTTCAGATGAGCTTTTCTGAGCCTGGATGGGTGGGTATTTATATCGCGCAGCACGTGCTTGTTTTATGTACTGTAGCCATTGCGCTAAACTGAAACTGAACCGCAGCCATCCGATGTTTCGCCTCAAGTGTGAGTGATGGTCAACTGTGTGTGAGTGATGGTCTATCACATTGTGAGTGCTGGTGCGTTTTTGATTGGCTGTAATGCGCCGAGTCGATCGCTGATTCGCCGAATTGATTTGTGTACCCATTTTACTGCAAAGAGCTCTTTAGTGCCAGCTCCGTCTCGCTTCATTTGCCATTCCCCGCTCCAGAGCGCACAACAAACGCGTGAGAAGCCAAGGACACCAAGACGGTCACTGCCGACCATGGCTCTCTCTCACAAACCGAAGCTCTCGGTCGTCGTGCTTGGCCACATAGACTCCGGTAAGTCCACGACGGCTGGCCACTTGCTCTACAAATGCGGCTGTGTCAGCCAGCGTGAGATGGATAAACTGGCACGAGAATCGACTGAGCGCGGAAAGACGTCGTTCAAGTACGCGTGGGTGATGGACAGACTCAGGGAGGGGCGCAATCGGGGTATAACGATTGACATCTCGCTCGCCAAGTTCGAGACGCCGCAGTTCGAGTTCACCATTGTGGACGTCCCTGGCTGCCGCGATTTCATCAAGAACGCGATCGTGGGCGCCACGCAGGCTGATGCTGCGATCCTGGTCATCGCGGCGGGTATCGCTGAGTTCAACAACGGGCTCGAGCCAACGGGCCAGACCCGCGAGCACGCGCTACTGGCGCTCGCGCTCGGTATCAAGCAGATGGTCGTTGCAGTAAACAAGATGGACTGCGACTCGGTCGCGTACAGTGAAGCGCAATATTCTGTCGTCAAGAGCCAAGTGAGCGACTATTTGCAGAAAGTGGGCTTCAACACGAGCACGATCCCTTTCGTACCCATCTCGGCCTGGTGCGGCGACAACTTGCTCGAGAGATCTGAGAACATGCCCTGGTACGACGGCCCAACCCTCGTTGATGCACTAAATACGCTTAGCGTCCCCATGCGCGAGGCGGACAAGCCACTGCGCGTCTTGATCCAGAACAGCTACAAGATCGCTGGCGTGGGCACAGTCGTCACCGGTCGCGTCGAGACTGGCGTGCTGACACCAGGAGTTACTGGGACCTTTGTGACCTTCGGACCCAAGAACGATGTGACTGTTAAAGTGAGCTCGATCGAGAGCCACCACCTCGTACTGTCCGAAGCGCGGCCGGGGGATCAGATTGGCTTCACTCTCAAGGGTGTTTCAGTAAAGGACATCTCGCGCGGGTGTGTAATGTCCGACGCGAAGCTCGACCCAGCCAGGAGGGCCATCGAGTTCACGGCTCAGCTCATCATCCTCAACACCTGCGGCAGCTCCATCAGCGTCGGGTACACGCCCATTGTGCACTGCCACACAGCCCGCACGGCCTGCCGAATCAAGCAGATCACGGAGAAGATCGACCGCGAGACGGGCCAAGTGCTGGAGGTTAACCCGACGTCTGTGAAGACGGGCGACGCGTGCACCATGGTGCTCGAGCCGAACAAGTCCATGGTGATCGAGGCGTTCCAGCAGTACCCAGCGCTTGGACGCTTCGTGATTCGCGACGGACGCACGACCGTGGCAGTGGGTATCGTTAAGTCTGTTCAGAAAGCAAAAAGGTAGCAAGCACATCCAGAGTTTCCTCGAGTTGTGCAAAATACAAACCTTTGTAGAATTTCGATGCTAAGAGTTCATTGAGCCATCTCCCATTTGTTTTGACTGGATGAACACCACCGTGGGCTTGCTTAATGATGGATCTAAATGGATATGTGTGCTCATTAGTCGATTGGTTGCGATTATTTGCTTTTTTTATTGTGTCGATGAAGATGATGCTTCGCTGGCAGCTCACTTGCCTTCGACCGAGTAGTCCTCGTCGCCACCGTCGTGGCCGAGGATCACTTCGCTCGCAGCAAACTTGCCTGGCTCGGACGTCTACGAACAAAAAGCGTTGGCAGTGGATTCATAAAGAGAAAGGTCAATAAGTGATGCCACTACACTGAATACCACACTTGCATGGCAAAAAAAATGTTCATACCTCCTCCATACTGCTGAAGATGGCGCCGACCAAGGAGAACGCGAGTGCCATGCCGATACCCCAGAAGAAGTTCTACATCATTCACAACAACACACAGACCATTACAACTTAGCATATCAACCCTTTTCACAGGTCGATAATCGGCCAAGACTTCAAGTGAGCTGCATGGAAACAGCTTGAATGCAATAAATCCACACGCACCGCTTTCATCATCTGGCCGAACGTCGGTTGCTGCTGCTGCTCCGAGGGCATGTAGGGCGACGGTGGCGGCGCCTGAGGGGCCTCCGTGAGTGCGTTCTGTTCACTCGCCGCAGCGACCGAGTTTTCGGCCTTGGGCTCCACGCGGCGTCGCGCCTCGCTCTTCTTGACCTTGATAGGCTTGGGGCGCTTGATCGTCGGCTCGGACGCGAACGAGCGCTGGAGCAGCGGGTGCCGAGCGGTAATTGGTGCACGCGTGCGGGCGGCAGCAGTGGCAGACAGCCACTGCTGCTGCTGCTTGGTGGTAGCTCGGAGCGCGGTGGCGATCGGCCTCGACAGCATCGTTCGTTGGGTCTGCGCGTTCTCTCGCTCGCTCGTGTCTGAGCTCTTCTCAAAACGATCTCCGCCATGGAGAGTGTCGTCACCCAACAAACATTCTCGAAAGCCATCCATGCACTGTAGCGAATGTTTAATTTTATGCATCAACACTACTACGTTTCGCTCGACCACCTGCTACAGACAAGCTTTCGCTCGCGACGGTCAAAGAAGGTGAGACTAGCGCTCTTTCATGTACGTCCGACATGCCAGAAACAAATCGCTGCCGGAAAGACACCATCGCGGCAACTGAGCTGCTTGCTGGACCATTTATCGCACACTGGCGGAAGAAACGCGTCGGATCCGGAGAGGAGTGAGGTGTAGACGGTCTCTGCTTGTTGCGGGTGTTAGCAAAGTCCTCGCTCTCAGGCTCCGTGGCCCGAAGACATTCATGAAAACTGAACGAACTCTGTCATACATGTTGATTTCTCATGCCAGCAATATTTCAGAATACCCGAACTGATGATGAACGAGGCTAGTTCGAGATGGGTGGCCATGATACCACCTCAACATCTTGTTCGTTCGCTCGCTCGCTCACTTGCTTCTGTAAATTACTCGAGCTGCTCACCTTCAAACATGGGCTTGATGTGCGTGGAAAAGTACGGCGAGATACCCGTCTTCTTCGTCGCGACACCCAGCATGTGCTCGTAGATGTTGCCGTCGGCCTTGCCGATGCGCGAGTTGAGCATCGTGTCACTCAAGTTGAACGCGTCGACGAGTGGCACGGCGTCGAGGCGAATCTGACTGCAGGCGGACACGACGTGCTCGTGCACGAGCTCGCATTGCGCCGCCGTCATGTACTGTTCCTTGAGGAAGAACGCGGCACTGCGGTCAAACTCGTGCAGCACGAAGAGCAGGCACAGAATCTCGAGCGGCGCCGCTAAGTCCGTGTGCGTGGAAGATTTCTTGAGCTCCTGCACCTTTGTAATGAATCGCAAAGCCACAGTGTAGAACACGTGGACACGTGCGACTTCCAGAAGATCCACGTGGCAGTGGTTTGCTGCCTCCTGGGCGTTTGGGAACGTCGCCAACGCACGCGCGTGCTTCTTGGCGACCGCCAGTACCTGCTTGCCGGCAAACAAGTCGAGCGCGTCGATCAAGTTCTCGGGGTTCGCAAGGTCCTGCACAGATTGCACATTCCAGCGCGGCTGCGTGCGGTTACTGCTGACCTTCTCGAGGTACTGCACCGATCCAGCGAGCTTCTGCGCGTTCTTGAGCATTTCGACCGAGCGCAGCAGGTAGTTTGCCGTCTGCAGCGCCATGACCGTGTTGTCGCCCTCGAACGTGACGATGACCGAGAAGTCCGCCAACAGGCTCGAGAGCCCGTTGTACGAGCTGTAGCCGCTACCGCCGCAGCACTGGCGACATTCTTCAATGCCCGCGAGAGTGTCCCACGTGCTAAACGCCTTGAGGCCGGCCATGGTGCCGTGAATGTCGGCCAAGATGTCGTTGGCCATGTCGCCGCCTTCTTTGTTGAACGTGTCCACGAGCGCTTCGATGTAGCTCGTCTGGAAGTGGTACGCGTACGCCCTGGCGAGAAGCGGCATGAGACGGTACTGGTGGCTCTGGTAGTCCAGTAGCTTGGTCTCTTCGTGCGGGTCCTTCGAATTCACCTGGACGCCCTGGCGACGGATCGCGCAGTAGCGCACCGCGATCGTCAGCGCTTTCTTCAGCATACCGTTCGAGAGTGTCACGAGCGTGCCACGCGTGCCGATGAGTGCCGCATACGCCATCTGCGCCTTGTGCGTCTGGATGAACTTGCCCTCGCGCGTCACTGAGGCGTAGCGGCGCAGCATGTTAAAGCGCGGCACGCGCACGTGGTCGAACTGGATCCAGCCATTGTCCACGCCGTGCAGACCCATCTTGGAGCCGACATCACCGATCTTGATGCCCGGCAGCGGCTCGTGGGTCTCGGGACTGCGGAGCGGTACGAAGAAGCTCTGCACGCCCTTGCTCTCACCGTCGATCATCAACTGCGCAAAGCACACGGTGTGCGTCGCAGTCTCACCAGCAGCTCTGCTCAAACAAAGCACACACATACGACATAGGTGAGTCGATCAACTCATTCGCATACAACCGAACACACACACTCCAGCGTTCACGCACCCGATCCACCACTTGGTGGCCGTGTCAGTCGGCGTGTGGATGACGAATTCGTCCGTGGCGTGGTCAAACGTGGCCGTGGTCTCAAACCCGCGCGTGTAGCTGCCGTGGCCGAGCTCGGTCATCGCGAACGAGCCGAAGATCTCGAGCATGAGCGCGCCGGCCATCCACTCATCCTGCTGCTCTTTGTCGGCCTGCGACATGATCGCGCCGACAAAGAGACCAAAGTGCACGCCGTTGCGCACCCAGACGCCGAGGTCGTATACGCCCGCCATCTCAGACATGATGTTGCGCTTGTCCATATCCGCGCCGTACTCGATGAAGAGCTGGTAGAACCGGCGCACCTTGTTGAGCGTCTGCACGCGGCGCTGCGGAAGCGTGAGGTCGTAGTCGCCGGGCGTCGTGTGCAGCTCCGCGTAGCGCTCCAAGTATTCCATCATTTCCTCGCGGAACGCGGTCTTGTGCGCGCCGCCGTTGATGAAATTGATCATCTTGCGCAGCGGGAAGGACGCGCGCGCGCGCTCCTGCGCAAGCTCGGCCATCACTTTTTCCTTTGTGGACACAGCCAACGGCATTACCGCAAGGTGACGCGTGAGCGCTTCAATGCGGCGCTTGGACGATGACGACGACATGACTTTGAAGTTCTCTCTTGCTGCTGCTCGTCTTCCAGTGAGTAAATCGCAGAATGGGCGAGCCAGAAAGTCACTTCGTTCACGACAGACGCAGAGACTGTGGACGGGAAGGCACGTAGGCAGGTCGGCAGCAGCGAGATGCGCAGACTGCTGTTGAAGAGAGATGACGTTCGTCGGCGGCCGAATGGATGTCACCTTTTTGAAGAAGGCGACGAACGCTGCAAAATGCGGGCGGGTTTTCCGTCTTCCTCACGTCTGCCTCCTCTCGGACTCGATACGCATGTCGAGTCAGCATTGTACTGCAATAGAGAGGTCGTCTGCGACACTTTGCTGCTTCGTCAATGTATCGGATTGAAAAGGGTATATTATTAGAGAGGAGTTTCACGTGGCAAAGCTCAAAGGCACACCGAGGTGCAAGCTGGAAATGTGACGACCCAGCGTAAGCGCACTTAGGCTATTGAGGCAGAGCACCGGCTGGCAACTTGGCTACTGTTGCTCACCCAAGCCATCCATTCATTCGAGTCCCGCGTGCCCTGATGTGATTGCGAAGGTGAAGGTGATGTGATGGCCCAAGCGGGAAGCTCGCAACTTCAAGCTCCGACTGTCGGACTTTCGCCCAGTTAAGTACGTCAACAGGACGTATCATCTCGACTAAGTACGACCAACGCTGAATGTTTAGTCGTGCCATTCACATGGACTTCAAGCTGGTTTATCGACGCTGTCCTATGCAACAGCATCCGACCACGCGCTCCTCCTGCCATTGGGCTTCAGGTCAGCTTCATCGTCGTCGCTGTCGCTGAGCTCGAGCTCTAGACGGCGCATGTACACGACAATGTGCTGCTTACTGCTGCTGGTTCCATCCGCAGCCGTCGTGATTGTGCCACTCGCAGAAGACGCTAAAGCTTGATTGTAGCTCTTGCCAGCGTCACCGGTAGCCGAGGGAACCCTGTTGTGAAGATCGTGGCGCGGCATTCGGAGCTGCGTCGTCGACTGGCTCGCCAGGAGGTGCGAGGTGGGCGTCACGGGGTTGTAGCCGCAGTTCTCCAGGCGGCGCACGCTGATCTTTGTGCCTGAGACGATTTCATTCGCACGACTGGCTGTGCTGCTACCACCATCACTGTGTCCATGAGATTGTAAGACCGGCTTGGCCGATTGAGGCCGAGGTCGTCGCAGAGCTGTGGGCAATGGCTCATCGTCTGTTCGCTCACGCGCAGAAATCATCTGCCAGGTGTTCTTAGCGTCAAGGCGGCGACACTGGCACTGCTTGTCGTCCAAAGGCTCTTCCTGCGCTTTCGGGCTCGTGGGTTTCCCATTCTGGTGCAGATTGCGCTGCCTCATGACTCGGTCCTGTGGGCGAATCAAGCGGATGCGTGCAAACTCTTCGGTCTTCTTCTTGCCGAGCAGCTTCTGCTGGGCCTTGAGGTACTGTCGGCTCTCCTGCTCCTCTTTCTGTCGTCTGCTGTCGTCACGCTCCTGGGCCAATCGCTCAGTGTGCAGTTGGAAGCCTGAAGATACACGAGTGCTTGTGAGCAGCTATACAAGCAAGTGCAAGGGTGGGAAGCAAATCATGACCCATGTGCACGAACCGATCGGAGCGGTGGGCACTTTCTTCTTTTTCTTCTTGACGGTGGTAGCGGACTTTTCATCGCGGTTGCTCTTCTCGACGGGCATGGGCTGTTGCTGTGGAATGACGCAGATGGAGAAACTCACTGCTCACTGGAGTGCTGCTGTCGCTTGTGGGCATCCTGATGGCCTCTTGATCAAAGCCGAAGCGTTTCTTGTGCTAAAATAGGGCAGCCTGGTTGCTCATGGGATTAATGGCTGCATTGCTTGATGAGGCTATATATGTAGATAACTATTTGTAAAAGACTAAATTTGATGCAATATGTCTTTGCTTGTCTATTATTGCTTGCACTGTAATGTCTAATGGAATTTATGCTCATTTGCCAATATTCAGGCATGCGAGAGCCGAAATCAACCCATTTGATCGTCCATTTGCTCACTGTATCCAAATGTGCAAGTCACCAGCAACGCAACACAGAAGACTTAGAGAGAGAGAACGCCGCAGGGGGCACAAGAACCTGAAAGTCACATCAAAAAAGCACACAAGAGAGGCACCACCTGCAAGTGATACCGCTGCTCTCCTGCGTAGTATATCGCGTGAAAACTATCACACAAAGACAATCACAGCCGACACCATCGTGTCCGTGAAGAAGACAGCATGAGCTCCAGCCAGTCGCGTGGCTCTCCTCGTCGCCGTGAGGTTCACGTTAAAGATGCACTGCTGTACTTGGACCTGGTGAAGCAGCAGTTTGGAGTCCAGTCCGAGATGTACGCGCACTTCCTGGGCATTATGAAGGACTTCAAAATGGAAGCGTACGTCTTTTGTACGCCATTGTGCTGCTGTGTGAAACTTCTTGGCGCTTGGCAGTTGGCTTCTTACGTCAGTTTGTTTGTTGTGCTGTGCTGTGCTGTGGGTGTAGCGTTGACACTCCTGGTGCGATTCGCCGGATAACGATCTTATTCCGAGATTACCCGCATCTCATTCTCGGATTCAACGCGTTTCTCCCGCCAGCGTACGACAACGGCCCAGCAGCTCAGTTGCAGTAGCTGGGCGTGAAGGGCTTGAAGGCTTCTTACTAAATGCGGGTGCTTCATTGAGCGAGCGAGGCGTCTACCTTCAGCTGTCCTTCAAAGAGCACCAACCCAAGCAAAATCAGTCGTGTACATCGAATACATGAAATCGATACATCGTCAGAAGGTACCCCATAAGCGAGTATGCGAATTTACGTTGCTGTTCATGACATCATATGGCATCTGGAGTGGAAAAAGGCAGGCTACCAGTGTGCGTGTGGACGCAAGTAGAACGTAGCAACACTCGCACCACTGCATAATTGCAAGCGAACTCGGTGCCCGAACTGCCGCTGACCACATCTCATAGATCATGCCGATTCTTCATTCACACACCACACACACGAGTGACGCCATTCTCCTCAAAAAACTCTTCGAGAAATAGCAGCCAAGATTCAAAATGGAGTGGACACCTCGGCGGACGAGTGGATGGATGTGTCCGCTGCACTGAAGCCTCTCTAGTTGCAGTCCTCCATTTTGTTCTACTCTTATCTTGACTCTATTAAGAAAATGTCTCTCTTCTTTATGGAGATATTTATTAGCTTCTTCTTTGTATCAATTCTCATGCTACATATGAAGAAAACAAGAAACAAATCGAATCAACTGAAAAAACATTCCCACTTGCCGGCGGACGGTCCACTCTTCGCTCCACTCCCTCGTCCCTCCTGGCGCGCGCTCGCCCGACATCGCCTCAGCGGCGGCGCCAGTCCAGAAGGACAGAGCCACTTGAGAAAAAGAAGCAGCGAACGAGAAGCGAGCGATTGAGCGACCGAGTGAGAGAGCGCGCGCAGTCCGTTCCCCCTCTTCTCTGCCTCCCCCTCGCGCCACTCGAAGCTCAGCACAGCCCCACGGACGTCTACACACAGCAGGAGTATCTCTCTCTGTGACTGAGTGTCTACGTGGACGTTCTCTCGGAGTGAACAGCTCAGCAAGCGCGTCTGAAGCCACCACACTCGAACGCGCCCGCCCCGCAGTCACCGGAACGAACGGTGCGCCCTCTGACTCCTCTACACGTACACCCGCGCGTTGAGATGAACCCATCGTACCCTGGCTCATCGGGGGACCGCCACGGTCCGCCGCAACCGCCGTCCATGGGCTCGAGCGGCAGCTCCGGTCTGGGCGGCAACAAGAACGGTCCGCCGTCCCATGGACCCCCGCACGGCTTCCACCCGCAGTCATCGCTGTCGCAACTCACCCACTCGGGTCACCACGGCTCAGGGATCCACCCCCTCCACGGTGGCGGTGGCCACAACTCGCATGGCTCAATTCTGCACGCCGGCCCGCCGCCGCTCCCGCCGCCGCCACTCACGCAGTCGCTTGGGCAGCAGAGCTCGGGTCGCTCCCCGCACCACTCGCTTGCCGGATCTATTCTCCACCCTCCGCGCGGTGGGCTCTCCAGTAGCGGCCAGGGCGGTCCGTCGGTGCTCGGCAAGCCTTCGGGAGGCATGGGTCCCCCGGGAAGCCAGGGACCGTCGTCCGGTGTGCCTTACGGCAGCCACAGCGTGCGTTTGCCACCGCAGGGACTCAGCCAGGCCATGAACAGCAACCAGGGTGGCTCACTCTCGAGCTCAGCGAATGTAATGAAGCCGAGTCTGCCGTACCCTGGTCCACGTCCCGGTACGCCGCCAAGTATGCCGTCGTATGGCGGTCCGCGTCCTGGCTCGCCCCCTCGCGACCGAGGACTGCACGCTGGAGCGCAACAGCAGCAGCAACAGCAGCAACAGCAACAGCAGCAGCAACAGCAGCAGCAGCAACAACAACAGCAGCCACAGCAGCCGCCTGGCCCGCACATCCAGTACGTCATGGAGCGCACGAACCCGAACGATCCGGATGGCGACGGTTACTACGGCGGCTCGCAGTCCGGCATGGGCGGCGCCCCTCGCCACCGCGAGCTTCGCGTGGAAGACGCGCTGCTGTACCTGGACCAGGTGAAGCAGCAATTTGGCGACCAGCCAGACATCTACAACCAATTCCTGGACGTCATGAAGGATTTTAAGGCCCAAGCGTGAGTGTTTTCTATCTTGTACACCTCACAGTGTAGAGAATGCGGTGCTGATCTCATTCTGTCGTTATGTCTGCCATGCTTTGTAGAATTGACACCCCAGGCGTGATCCTGCGCGTGTCGAGCCTCTTTCGCGGGTACCCGAATCTCATTCTCGGCTTCAACACGTTTCTGCCACCAGGGTACCGCATCCGCCCTGACACGTCCATCGAAGTAACACCGCAGCAGGTCTCTGGTGGCGGTGGTCGACCTGTGAACGCGCCTCCGTCCATGTTCTCGTCCAACCTGCCGAGCGTGGCGCCACCGTCGAGCAGCAACGTTGGCGGCCAGGTACAGCACCGCCCTCCGCCAGTGACGATCCCGCCGCCGTCCTATTCGAACGCGGACATGCAGGGTAGTGGCGCTCACCCGCTCACTGCCAAGCAACCGACGCCATCTCGTCAGCCGCTTGCACCAGCCCCAGGCCAATCGAAGCCCAGCGGGCAGGCCAAGCAAAGCTCGTCCAAGAAGCCGCAGCAGTCCCAGCAGCAGCCGTCGTCGTCTCAGGGTGGCGCGCAGCAGCAGGGCGCGGCTGGTGGCGCCTCTCGCAGCTCGACGAACCCGGTCGAGTTTGACCACGCGATCCACTACGTGACGACGATCAAGCAGCGCTTCGCTGACGAGCCCGAGACGTACAAGGAATTCCTCGCGATCCTGCACACGTACCAGAAGGAGCAGCGATCGATTCGCCAGGTGCTTGACCAGGTCTCGTATCTCTTCCGCGACCACCCGGACCTGCTGCGCGAGTTCACGTTCTTTTTGCCGGACGCGGTTCAGGAGCAAGCCAAGGAGCGTCTGAACCGCGCTGCCGAGAAGGCGCAACTGCGCAAGGATCAGATGGCCGCGGCCAAGTACGGCGCCCGCGAGGGCTTCCAGCCGCAGGGCTCGCACGCGTACCAGCAATCGATGCACCACGGATCTGGAAGTCGACGCGAGGACGGTCGTGGCATTCGTCCTGGCGGCGACTCTCCACTGGGTCCTGCGTCCAAGTCCGGCCGCGGTGGACTCGACGACCATGGCATGGGCGGTGACGATGGTATCCGTGGCAAGAGCGGCAAGGGCGGTCGTGACTCAATGAAGGCCGAGCCTGCCTCGTACAAGCACGCGTCTCCTCACGACGACCGTCGCCTGACTGCGAAGCAGCTTGAACGCCGCGAGAAGGAGCGCGAGCGTGAATTGAACAAAGCGCTCTTCGCCAAGCGCTCGAAGCGCCGCTCGTATGACACGAAGGAGCGCCGCGCGTACCTCGCACTCTCGGACGTGCTCATCGACAAGGAGGAGTGGGGCATCTTTGAGAAGATTAAGAAGATCCTCCCTTCGCGCGACAACTGGCGCGAGTTCCTCAAGTGCCTCGAGCTCTACAGCCAGGAGGTTTTGCGCCGCGAGGAGATGCTGTCGCTGATCAAGAACCTCTTTGGCCGCCACACGGAGCTTGTTGAGGAGTTTGACTCGCTGCTATGCTCGCACGGCGTGCAGAAGAGCCCCAAGGAGATCTGGCCGTTCATTCCGCTCGCCGAGACGGATCTGTCGCAGTGCCGCCGCGCCACGCCTTCCTACCGCGCACTACCAGCGAGCTACCCGATTCCGCCGTGCTCATACCGCTCGAAGCTCGAGCGCACCGTGTGCAACGATTCGTGGGTGTCCGTGCCGACGGGTAGTGAGGACTTTTCGTTCAAGAACATGCGCAAGAACCAGTACGAAGAGGCGCTGTTCAAGTGCGAGGACGAGCGCTTTGAGATTGACATGGTGATCGACGCGAACGCGTCGACGATCGCTATCTTGGAGCCACTTGCGCGAGAGATCGAGGTGCTCAAGGACAAGGAAGGCGGTGCCGAGGACAAGCTCTGGAACTACGTGGTGGACAAGGGCACGTTCCGCGTGACGCACCTGAACGCGATCTCGCGCATCTACGGCGAAGCTGGTGCACAGATCCTGGACTTGCTGCGTAAGTACCCGGCGGGTGCGATCCCCGTGATCATCAAGCGCCTGAAGCAGAAGGACGAGGAGTGGCGTCGCGCGCGCCAGGACCTGAACAAGCAGTGGAAGGAGGTGAACGAGAAGAACTACCACAAGTCGCTCGACCACTCGTCGTTCTACTTCAAGCAAAAGGACAAGAAGCAGACGAGCATGAAGGTGCTCATGCAGGAGGCCAAGAAGAAGCTCGAGCTGAACGAGAAGACACCAGTTGTTGTGGACGAGAAGACTGCCACTACGATAACTATGACTGGTGCTCCTACTACTGTCGCTACTGAGCCCTCCAGCTCTGCTAAGGAGACTGCTATGAGCATCAATGCGCCGCCTCAGGCGTCGGACATTGCTGACGCACTGCGCAAAGAGCAGTCTGGTGACGCAAAGGCAGGAGACAAGAGTACACCATCGTCATCCGCTCCAACGTTGCCGTGGAAGCCGCACTTTAAGTACCGCTTCGCCTCGGTGCAGATCCACAAGGACACGTTCGGGTTGCTGTCGTACGCGGCTGAGAAGAACCTGAGCGTCGCGGACAAGGAGAAGGTTTCGAAGCTCTGGCAGGCGTTCTTCTTCCCGTTCTTTCACCTGGAGGAAGAATGGCTCACCCGCAAACCCAAGCGCACGACGGTGTCCGTGGAAAAAGCCAAGAGCTTGCGTGCCGGCACGGAAGTAAGCACCGAGTTTGGGGAAGGCACCGTGTTGTACCACAATCAGGAGAAGGGGTACTATGCGGTGAACCTACCGATCGGCCAGGCGTACTTGCAGCCCGAGGCAATCACGATCCAGGAAGCCTCGGACTTCCCGCCAGGCCTCGAGGCACTTGATGACGAGCGCGACGCCGAGAAGAAGAAAGTGAAGAGCACGACGACATTTTTCGGCACGCAGCACGCCTATGGCTTCCTGCGCCTCTACCAGATGCTGCACAACCGCTTGGAACGCGCGTTCGAGCTCTGCGAGAAGGCCAAGCGCAACCGCTACCGCCGCACGATCAACCCGGCGGCACGCGCGCTCGCTCACGCGCGCCACACGCTCACGAATGACTCGTCAAGCAAGGAGAAAACGGGCGACTATCAGGCGTTCCTCTCCAAGCTCTATGCGCTCATCGACGGCTCCGTGGACAGCACCAAGTACGAGGATACGTGCCGCAGCCTCATGGGCTCGACGTCATACTTTCTCTTCACGATGGATAAGCTCGTGTCGCTCGTGCTCAAGCAGATGCAGCAGCTCGCGAACGACGACACGTGCCAGGAGCTGCTCAAGGTATTCGCTGAGCAGAACGAGCTCAAGAAGGCGCCATCTACCGATGCAGCTGAGCCAGCCACGACGACGTATCTGAACAAGACCAAGGCTGTCTTTGAAGGTGAAGGCGCGTTCCGCATCGAGTTCAACCCTGGTGTGTTGCGCCGCACGCCCCTGGAATCCCGTGCGATGACGCCTTCGGCTGGTGGTGGCGACGGCTTTGACCGCGCCATGAACTTCAAGATCTGGGCGCCGTCGCCGCGTGTGAAGCAACAGGAGCCGAGCAAGTGGCTCATTGAACCTGAGCTCGCAATCGAGTACCTGGGCTCCATGGACGACGAAGGGGGCGAGAACGAAGCCGACGACAATGATGACGAGTCCCCAGCTGCGACGCCACCGGAGACGCCGTCACAGACCCCGCTCTTTGGCTCTCCTGACCGTGACCAGCCGTCGGACGAGAGCAGCGACAAGAAGGACGGCCAGCAGCAGAAGCAGTTGGTCAAGGATGAGAACAACGAGGGCTTTGAGCACCACAGCGGCGCTGAAGAGAGTGGAGACGAGAACATGTCGGACGACGACGACAACGCCGCAGAGCGCAAGGATCTGGCGGCCGCTGTGCTCAAGAAGCGTGTCCGCAGCGCCTCGGAGGACGATGATGAGAACAGCAGCTCAACGGACGCTGGTTCGTCCTCTGTCAAGAAGGCAAAGACGAATGGTGACAACGAAGAGGACAACGCCACTGGCGAAGACGATGACGATGATGAACTGGAGGAAGGCGAGGAGACTGGCGAAGAGAACATGGAGGACGACGCCAACCAACACTCTGCCGAGGTCTCGCAAAATGACGACGACGATGACCCGATGACTGGCGGCGAGGATGAGAACAGTGCGGAGGAAGGCGCTGTCGTCGTGCTTGCGTCATCATCGGCGTCGACCGCTATCCACGACGAGGATGAAGAGGAGGAGGACGAGGCGTTCGGAAGCAAGGCGGAGGCCACGGTGTCTCAAGAGGAGACCAAGTCGGCCGAGGAGAAGGAGGAAGGCGAGGAAGAGGAGGGTGAGGACCGCGAGGAGGGCGAGGCGATCTCGGCCGCTTCAGGCGCCTCCCCAAAGAACGATGAGGCGCCTGTCAAGGCTGACTCAAGTGCTTAAGGACGGATAAGAGAGAGAGAGAGGCAGAGAAGCCTGGACGAGCACGAGAGTAAGTAGCAAGCACGAATATATATTTCACACATTTTTTCCATTTCACATGCACGGTTTGAATGGATGAACTCACCCGCTACTTGAAGTAGCAATTCGACGCTCACTTGGCCACGTTGAACTGCACACCCGTGAGCTTCTCACTCTCGGCCCAGAGCTTCGCGGCGTCCTCTTCCGATAAGCTCTGCTTGCTCGAGCCCACGGTGCGCGGGTAGCCGTAGAATTCCCAGAAGCCGTGCGGCCCGATGTACTCCCCAGGCACGACCTGCGGGTCCGTGCCGGCACACAAGATGCAGAGCGCGCCCATAGCGTTCGTTTGTGCCCACGGGAGCGAGTGGATGAACCGGATGAATCCGCGGATGATGGCCCAGTCGTAGTTCTCCAGCAGGTTGGGCAGCAGGTTGCTCTCGGTCACGCCCGGGTGGCACGGCACAGACGCCACGTTCTCGATACCCGCGAGCTGCAGACGCCGGTGCAGCTCGTAGGCGAAGAGCATGTTGCAGAGCTTGGACGAGCGATAGGCGTCCATGGCCGCGTACTTGTCAGGCGACGCGCTCAGGTTGTCAAAGTCGAGAGCGCAGCCGTGGTGCGAGATGCTGCTCACCGTCACGACGCGCGCATTTCGGGATTTCTTGAGCGACTCGAGAAGGAGCGCCGTGAGTGCAAAGTGGCCCAGGTGGTTCACGCCGAACTGTGACTCGAAGCCGTCAACCGTGACCGCGTATTTGATCGCCTTGACGCCGGCGTTGAGCACGAGCAGGTCGAGGCATTCGAAGCGCGCCGTGAACGCCTCAGCGAACGCGCGGACGTTCGTGAGACTGCCCACGTCCAGGTTCATGTACTCGGCGACGCCCTCATCTTCCTTACTGACAGCTTCAGCAAGCGCTTCATCGCGCTCCTGCTGTAGCAAATCGCGGATACGCTGTGCGGCTTCCTCGCCGCGCGTGGCGTCTCGACACGCGAGCACCACGTGCGCGCCCTTGCGCACGAGCGGCAGCGTCGTGGCGAAGCCCAGACCAGCGTTCGCGCCCGTCACGACCACGATCTTGCCCGCGAGGCTCGGCATGAGCGCGGTCTCCCACTGCTTGGACGACGGCGGCATGGCTATGGTCTGCTGGTATTGAGAGAGGTGGTGAGCGTACTGAGCTGTGCGCTTGAACAGGAGAGCGGCGGAATGGTTGACGTCACATGAGCTTTGATGCTGCTGCTCCAGAATCGAGAGAAGAAGGATGGGCAAATTGAAGAGTGGGAGGAGATATGGTCGCTAATTGGTAGAAATTATGGGCTTGGTTTTGTCATCACGTCGGTGATTGGCTGATATTCAATGATTAGTCAAACAGAGGAGATGGCTACATTGTGTTTGTGATCCAGGTCAAGTCCATTGCCGCGACGGAACGGCAGGTCGCAGCCCTGGACGCCCTTGAGATACATGAGCTCGTCGGACATCGTCGAGCTGGCGAGCAACAAATACAGCTCAGCACCGGTATGCCACTCAAGCAGCAACTGTACTGAAACGCACTGTGGAAGACCACCCAGAGTCCAAACGCAAAGACAGAAACACGAGCTGATAGCTCGTCTAGCTGGCACACATAAAAGCAAAGAACGCGGGGCTGTGAGACGAATGGGTAATTGAATGGGGTGGGCTGACTGTCAATGCTGGTTGAGGCTGTACCCTAAGCGTCGACGCCAGAAGGAGCTGGCGGCGTTGATGTGGGGTCAAACGTGGCCACGCTTTCCCCTCCCCCCCCCCAGCTCTTGCAGTCGAGCGCGCGCAGCGGCTAACAAACCGCAAGCACATACGACAAGGTGACTTTGATACTTCATGAGATACTGTCCTGTTCGGTTCAAATACGGGACTCTAGTCAGGACAGCCATGCCAATCAACCAGCAGCCGCAGCGTAGAATCGCGCACTCGGCGCAAAAGCGACGGAGGTCCAGCTGCACGTCCACTTCAGCCGATAGCGTCGCTTTCTTTCCGAAGCCAAGCCGGAGCCCTTCTCTTCTCGCTGACGGATTCGACTCAGCTCACACGCTCTTCGAGAAGAACGTTCGTGTGGTCATCTCGGGCTTTGCTCAGTTGGCTCGAGCGGCTCGGCTCGGCTCGCTCAACTCAGGTCGGGTTCGGGTCGGATTCGTGGATGGATCTGGATTGCCTCATCTTTTTTCTATTTTGGAGCCATGAGCACCAACAGAGGTGTCTGTACGAGCGGTGTGACTTGTTGGCTGTTATTGCTCGACAGAGATTACAGCGCCGTCGGCGTCGACGGTATCCAATCGTCTGAGTTATCAAAGGCGAGATGGTTACCGTTGTTGACGTCTCTGTGAACGGTATCAGCAGCCGCAACATGAAAACCTCCTGTCCGTGGATAGGCGGCTGGAGGCGTTGCGGTCAGTGGTGTCGCCGTCGCGACAAGTGGCGGCTTGGCCGGTGGTCTCGTCATGCAATACGTTAGTGCTTTGTCCGTTTTGCTCGGCTTCCCTACTTCAGCAATAGGGCTGACCAGTTGAGCCGACGCGCTCCATCCGATACTCTACCCGGCAGCCTCTCGTTCCACCGCCACACCGCAGCAACCCTGCGTTGTTCGCTCACCTTCCGCCTCTTTCGAGGCATCCTCTGCGTGTTCCTGCGTCTGAGATGGCGCTTGTTTCTTGTTTGTTCTTGCAAAAAAGAAGCTCTTTTTTCTCACTTTCTTCGATAAGAAAGTGCTTTCTAGGGTTTCCTCCGAGCTTTTTCCGATCTTCTCTTGCTCGTTGTATGATATACCACAAGCAAATACAAGGCGGAGCTAGTGGCACGATCGTACCAGAGTTTGTATACCATACTTCCGACAAGTCAGGACGGAAAAAGCGTCCCCCCCCAACTGGTGGTCAAGAAAGCCCTCCCTTCTCGCTCTTGGGCTCAAGCTCAAGCTCGTGCCTGCCTGCCTGCCTGCCGCCCGCGTGTGAGCGTGGGGAGCTCATTTCCGCTTTTGAAGAGAAACCAGAATCATCGCTACAATGGCTGAAGCTGCTAAGAAGGAACACCTGTCGCTCGTCGTGTGCGGCCACGTCGATGCCGGCAAGTCCACCACCACGGGCCACTTGATCTTCAAGCTCGGCGGTATCGGCGAGCGTGAGATGGCCAAGCTCCAGGCTGAGGCTGACTCCAAGGGCAAGTCCTCGTTCGCGTTCGCGTACTACATGGACACGTGCAAGGAGGAGCGTGAACGTGGTGTGACCATCCAGTGCAACACCAAGGAGTTCTACACGCCAAACTACCACTACACGATCGTGGAC